>JBBPBX010104639.1:0-11700 GCA_038048925.1 Garcialebias charrua
AGCAGCAGTACCAGCAGCCACGCAAGCGCGAGCAGAAGAAATGACTGGCTGCAGGGAGTGTGCATGAAAGAAGTTCTGTGTCTGATTTGTTTTCAATAAATCAAGAGAGTGAACAGAATGTGGTTTCTTTTGTGTCGAGCTCGTCCGTGGGGTCATGTCGCCCTCTAGCGGCTCAGGTATGCACACTTCCCACCACTGATAAAAAGCTGGTCTCCAATAAACAGCTTTCTTCTTCAAAACTCTACAATACCAGGTATTTCACATCCTTCAATGAACCCTCACAGCTGCAGCCAGATCATCTGCGCTGCAGCTCTGAGCGTAGCGGGAGGAAACGCGTCTCTCAGAGCGAACACGAGCCACCGCGGAAGCGGAGAGCAGTGTGTAGCGGAAGTGACGTTTTCCCTCCACGCGGGTTCACCTCCACTACAAGCTCGAGGGAGCCTGACTGTCCCTTTCCGGTCAGGGCTCCCGTGGGCCACTCACGTGGCGGAGGTAGAGCCCTCGAAATGGTTAATGACCATGTCACGCGCAAACGATCACGCGCACGCGCGCCCACTGTCAGAGAGTCACGCCCAGTGGAGGGAGCTGTGCACTCTCGACAAGTGGATGGACGCGCTCATCCGCAGAGGTTATGCGCTTCAATTCGCTGCAAAACCTCCTCCTTTCAGAGGAATATTAAAGACAGAGCTGACAGACTCGGAGCAGACCTCCTCCCTGAGGACAGAGATAACAGAGCTGCTGTCAAAGGGAGTGGTTGCCAGAGTACCGGACGAGGAGAAAAACACGGGGTTTTACTCCCGTTATTTTCTCGTCACGAAGAAAACAGGCGGCTGGAGGCCGATTCTCGACCTATCGACGTTCAACAAATCGATCGTAAAGAGGGGTTTTCACATGCTGACAATGAAGCAGCTGCTGAAAAATGTAAAGAAGGACGATTTCTTCACCTCACTCGACCTGCGGGACGCTTATTGGCACATACCAATAGTTCCAAAACACAGGAAGTTCCTGCGCTTCTCCTTCGAGGAAGCTCAGTTCGAGTTCGAGAGGTTACCCTTCGGCTACTCTTTAGCCCCGCGCACATTTACCAGATGCGTGGGGACCGCGCTCCAGCCGCTGCGCACAGCTGGAATGAGGATTTTCTTTTACCTCGACGATCTGCTTCTGTTAAGCAGCTCGAGGCAGGAAGCTGCAGCTCAAACCAAAGTTTTAGCGGAGCACTTATTAAAACTGGGTTTTTCAATCAACTGGGGGAAAAGTTCCCCCCTCCCAGATCAAAAGATTATTTATCTGGGGGTAGAACTCAACTCGTGCACAATGAGAGCTCGTCTTTCCGAGCAGAGAGCGCACGACCTGGCAACTCAGCTGTCGCGGGTCAGACCAGGAAAATTAGTGACAGCGGCGACCATCATGCGGCTTCTGGGGCTGATGGCGGCCGGTCACGTGGTCGTGGAGTTAGGTTTGTTGCATATGAGGACGATGCAACGCTGGTTTGCCCGCCTGCACGTGGATCCGGTGCATCAAAAGAGGCGGATGATCAGGGTTCCCCCCTCCGCGGAAACCGACCTACGTCACTGGGGGAATCCTCTGACGTTGTCAGAAGGAGTCTCCATGACCACACCTACGTCTCATATCCCAGTCTTCACAGACGCTTCCCTGATGGGCTGGGGGGCGACGTGTCTGGGTCAAACGGTGGGGGCGAGGTGGCCAGAACACACTCGCCTCCATATAAACGTTTTAGAACTTCTGACAGTTTACAAAGTGGTGAAGCATTTTGCTCCCCTGCTTCGAGACCAACATGTACTGATACACACCGACAACCAGGTGGCAGCATCGTACATAAATCGACAAGGCGGTGTCCGCTCAGCCCAGCTGCTGGACGTGGCGAAGCAGCTGCTGCTCTGGGCTCACCAGAACCTACGCTCTCTGCGAGCAGTGTACATTCCTGGGGTTCTGAACAGAGGAGCGGACATCATGTCGAGGGGGGGGCCACGTCAAGGAGACTGGGCTCTACACCCCGACATAATAACACAGATCTGGTCCAGGTTCGGCCAACCGAGCGTGGATCTGTTTGCGTCACGGGAGAACGCGCAGTGCGCATTGTGGTTCTCTCTGAGCTCAAAGGACGACCCTCCTCTGGGAGTGGACGCTTTTGCGCACAGCTGGTGGCCAGAGAAACTACTGTACGCTTTCCCACCTGTGGCTCTCGTACCACGCGTCCTGGAGCGAGTCCAGAGGGAGAAGCTGTCAGTCATCCTGATAGCTCCAGAGCGCAAATACGCGCTGTGGTTCCCGGTCCTCCAGCAGCTGTTGTGGGACGAACCCCTGCAGCTCCCGTGGAGAGAGGATGCGCTTCTGCAGGCAGGAGGGGCGATCACGCACCCTCCAGAGATAGGCCAGCCCCTGTGGGCTTGGAGGCTGAACGGAACCGTTTAACCCGTCTGGGCCTGTCTCCAGCCGTGGTAAAAACTATTCAAGACGCACGCGCGACGTCCACATCAGCTGTGTACGCGTCAAAATGGGCAGCTTTCCAGCGCTGGTGCACTGAAAGAGGTGTCGAACCCACATCATGTGAGCTGAGATGCGTGTTGTCGTTCCTGCAGCTGTTATTAGATAGGAATTTGACGTATAGTACCATTAAGGTATATGCAGCTGCTATTTCTTCATGTCATGAAGGTTTTGGTGACAAGACGTTATTTAATCAAACGCTGTTGAAGCGTTTTCTGAAAGGTGTGCGCAGACGTCAACCAGTGAAGCGTGACCTCTCACCTCAGTGGGATTTGTCCCTGGTTTTACGCGCCTTGCTCAAAGCTCCTTTCGAACCTCTGTACAACGTGTCACTGAAGTTTCTGTCACTCAAAACTGCACTCTTACTGGCGCTGACGTCAGCAAAGAGGGTGAGTGATCTGTGTGCACTGTCGGTGGCCCCATCATGTTTACAAATCCAACAAGATGGAAGCTCTGCTATTTTAAGACCCAACCCAGCTTTTATGCCAAAAAACTTAAACAGCACGTTTAAATCAAGGCAAATTATTTTAAATGGGTTCCATCTTCCTCCTCACACTTCAGAGGAGGAAGCCAAACAACATTTGTTGTGCCCGGTCCGCGCGCTACAGTACTATGTGACGCGAACAACCAGAGTTTGTTCATCCACTACAGGGACAGCTCTGTGGGTCGAGCTCTGTCATCCCAGCGGCTCTCACACTGGCTGTGTGAAGCCATCTCAGAAGCTTACAGAGTGTGTGGAGCAGAACCTCCTCAAACGCTACGTGCTCATTCTACACGGGCGTTGGCGTCCTCTGCAGCTTTACATGGCGGGATGACAGTAAGCGATATCTGCTTGGCGGCCTCGTGGACCACGCCCTGCACATTCATAAGGTATTACCTGCGTGACATGTCAGGTCCCTCCATGACTAATTCAGTCCTGGGAGTTATGGATTAGCGGGGTAAAGTTTTCATGTGGTGTTCTGCCACTCCACCTGCCTCTGTGCAGGATGTGTGAGCGTTGCCATCAGGCCCTGGGACTGAGTTTGTTGTGTTGTTACTGACTTTTGATCCTGTCTGTACATAACTCTGAGTCAGTTTTTGTCCCCCTGTTCGGGGTCGCCGCTGAGGCCTGTTCTGGCCTTCTGGCGTTTTTGTTAAAAAAAAAAAAAAAAAAAACACAAAAAACAAAAAAAAAAAAAAAAAACACAAAAACAATAATCAATGTTGTGAGGCTGCGGTGCAGCTGTCACACGCCTGTCAGGTCGCAGTGCAGGCCTGCAGGCTTATCCGCCGATCACCAGCACCCTCCTCTGGTGCGTCGTGACGTAGAACGTACGGATGACGTATGAGGAAGGGCAGAGGTGTTTTTGGGTGAGCAAGGACTTCATGCTTGGGCTGGACCCAATGGGGCATGGACTACATCCTGCTACGCCCTTTATCCAATAGGAGCTAAAGGGCGAACGCTATACGAAGTATAACGTTGGTTACGTATTGTAACCCCAGATTATACGAGTATAGCGGAGCCCTTTAGCTATGTGGGCCCCATTGGCTTTTGGACGGCTGAATGATAAGCTGTTCGAGGCTGGTCCTTCCGTGTGGTGGACTTTTATGCACACGGGGCGGGCCCACACTGTAGGTGGGCGTGGACTAAAAGGTTACAGGTATTCCCCGATTTACGAGCGAGATCCGTCACAAGGGGGCGCTCGTAAACCGGAAATCTCGTAATTTGGAACGGCCGCCATTTCTCTCGTAAACCCGGAAGTCCGCTCGTAAATTTCGCCAGCGCACCTAAAAACACTCTATTTTCATCTAAAAACTACTTTTGAGTGCATAAAAATGATCGGAAACGTGTGTTTATATGCTTAACTTGCTAACTGTAGTGAAAAAACACATGAAAACTCAGTATTTTTTTCGTTTTTTCCAAAAATTCAACCCGGAAGTCCGCTCGTAAATTTCGCCAGCGCACCTAAAAACACTCTATTTTCATCTAAAAACTACTTTTGAGTGCATAAAAATGATCGGAAACGTGTGTTTATATGCTTAACTTGCTAACTGTAGTGAAAAAACACATGAAAACTCAGTATTTTTTTCGTTTTTTCCAAAAATTCAACCCGGAAGTCCGCTCGTAAATTTCGCCAGCGCACCTAAAAACACTCTATTTTCATCTAAAAACTACTTTTGAGTGCATAAAAATGATCGGAAACGTGTGTTTATATGCTTAACTTGCTAACTGTAGTGAAAAAACACATGAAAACTCAGTATTTTTTTCGTTTTTTCCAAAAATTCGCAGCTCGTAAGTCTGGGACCTCGCAGATCAGAGCGCTCGTAATTCGGGGACTACCTGTATTCAGTATGACGCTGACGCGGGGGAAGATATCCAATAGGAGCTAAAGGGCTCCGCTATACTCGTATAATCTGGGGTTACAATACGTAACCAACGGTCATAAACCACACGGCCGAATTTCTTTAAACTTGAACGTAATTACTTGCTGGTCATTTACAAACTATGGGCTGTATTCGAATTTTGAGCTAAAATTCGATTTATTTATAATTTATTTGCGCAGTGCATAACACATAACCACAAGACAAACGGAGATTTTTCTTTAACGTTTAAAAATCACAGAACCTGTCTCAACAGGTTTAATAACATTGAGTATGTCTCTTAAAAGAACGCGGTTCTAGTGAGTATCACATACAGGCTAAAACTCTTTGCGTAAGTTGCTTTTAATCCGATTTTGTTAGATGCTACTCGCAAGCTAACGGTTAAGCTAAAGGCTAAGCTAGCGGGCGTCAACAGCGCCTCTATAGCGGCCACGAAGAGTAATTACAGTCACTTTGTGATAAAAACAAGCAGAACATTTACACAGAATAGATGATGAAACCTAGTCTGCATTTAATGTAAAACAACATATTTTAAAGTTATTCTTCTAGACCAAAAAACATGCTTGTTAGGCTGATTGGTGACTCTAAATTGACCCTAGGTGTGAGTGTGAGAGTGGATGGTTGTTTGGTGTGAGTGAGACAGGTCCCTCTTGTAAATGAGTCCCCGTGACTCAACGAGGCTAGCCTGTATAAATAAAGGTTGAATGAATGAATGAATTCTGTGCACTCCAGTTTATTTTAAATAAAACGTTTAAAATAACAAACAAGAAGCATCTTTTGACTTTGTTTTCACAAAAATCAAAACAAAGATGGCAGAACAGATTTGAACATGTCACAGGACAACAAAATCACAGATTTTTATTTAAAGTAACATCTTTAATATGCTGAGCACACAGTGCACGCGATGATTTGGAAGACGTCAAAGTGAAACAATTTAAATCCAGAAGATTTGACCATTGCGTGAATTTATTAAGGAACGTGAAGGACGCGGGTTCGCGCCCCGGCCACTACACACCTTGGGGTGTCTATGAGTGCACATCTAATTCTCCAGCTCCCCGAGCGCGACTACGCTGCTCGCTGCACCACCTGGTGGTGGTTGGGTTAAAGGCAGAAGACCAATTTCGTCTGTCAAGTATGGGAAACATACACAGATGACAAATGTGACAAATTATTATTATTATTAAGTTCTTGGAACCCTTGTGCTATAAAGTCAGATAAGATTTTTTTTTTAAGGTAAAGTTTTTTTTTTCATGATGTTAAATTCCTTTTTGTTCTAACAGCTTTCTGCACAACGAACTGACCCTCGTCGAAAATAAGATTCACCTGACTTTGAATTTCAGTGATAAAAGGTATTGCAAATTTTGTCCCCAAAAGCTTTGGAACATACAGATGTTTGTGCTCCAAATAAATTATAAAAGTAATCATTTTTCTGGTTTGCAGGAAGGAGATGAAGACCAGTTTGGAGAAGTACGAGATGAACACTCAGATGAAGACGGTGAAGGAGAGGAAGCATGTGTGACCACTACACAGCCAATGTAAGTGTAGTGTTCTTGTCATTAGTCAGTACTTCAGCCTTTTTATTCAGAATTTTTTTTATTGTTAATTAATTCCTGTTTATGTAGTTTGGTGGAACAGGTGATGTGATGACTGTGAAGAAAAAAGATTTACATCCTCGAGACATCGATGCCTTTTGGCTCCAGCGTCAGTTCAGTCGTTTCTAACACTTTGAGATTTTTGTTAATGAAAAGTGCGTTATAAATTAAATTCATTCTTATTCTTATTATTCTATGACGATGCCATTGTCTCTCAAAAGAAAGCTGATGAAGTCTTAGAAATCCTCAAGGTTTGTCTGTCGACATTTGTTGATAGTTGACTTGTGCCCACACACACACAGATCTTTTGGACACCCTTTTTCTCCTGTTTTACAGACTGCCAGTGATGACAGAGAATGTGAGAATCAGCTGTTGTTGGGCGTCAACACATTCGATTTCATTAAAATCCTCCGTCAACACCGTCGCATGAGTAAGTCAAGTCTGGCTGGATGAAAGTTTGCCGCAACGTTCTGCCATATTGTTTTTATTTTGAAATTGTTTGTGTCTTTTCACACACACACACATAGTTCAGTATTGTACCATGCTGGCGAGCACTCAGAGTGAAGCATACAATGAACGTATCATAGGGAAAATGGAGTCGGATCAGGAGCTGTCAAAGATTCTCTACCAGGTTCAGGAGACAGAGAAGGAGGACATCATTCGGGTAAGAATTCCTGTTTGTGAAGTTATGCCATAAAACCATTTGTCTGTGTGGACCATCACAGCTCGGTTTTGTTTTCTAGGAAGAACAATCTCGCAGGGAGAGGGTGAGGAAGTCTTAGATTTTAGATTAGATTAGATTTTAGTGGTCAAGGTTAGGATCACATAACCAATCATTCTGTTCTCTTTATATTCCAGGACCTTGAATCCAGAGAGGCTGAGGCAGACATTGCGGAGAAGACCATGGGCATCTACACTGTCCGAGCAGAGGGTCGTGGTCCTGATGGTCCAGGTAATGGACGCTTTGCTGATGTTGGTGTTGTGCATGCTACATACATACATGCATGCTACATACATACGTACTACATACATTCATACTACATACATACAGAATACATACATACATGTTACATACATAACACATATATACAGTGCTTTAAAGAAATTTCTTCAAATGAACATTCACTTGGCCTAAGGATGAGCTGCTTAGATTTTAGTGGTCAAGGTTAGGATCACATAACCAATCATTCTGCTCTCTTTATATTCCAGGACATTGAATCCAGAGAGGCTGAGGCAGACATTGCGGAGAAGACCATGGGCATCTACACTGTCCGAGCAGAGGGTCGTGGTCCTGATGGTCCAGGTAATGGACGCTTTGCTGATGTTGGTGTTGTGCATGCTACATACATACTATATACAAACATTCATACTACATACATACAGAATACATAAATACATAATACATACATCATACATACATACAACATATATGCATACATACAAACATACATAATACATACATACAGAATACATACATACAACATGCATACTATGTACATACATGCTACATACATACATGCTACAAAGATACTACATACATACTACATTCATACTACATACATACTACATACATACAAAATACATACATACATCCATGCTACATCCATGCTACATACATATATACATGCTACATACATGTATGCTACATACATATTACATATATGCTACATACATACATATTACATATATGCTACATGCATACATACATATTACATATATACTACATACATACATACATACATATTACATATATACTACATACATACATACATATTACATATATACTACATACATACATACATATTACATATATACTACATACATACATACATATTACATATATACTACATACATACATACATATTACATATATACATACATACATACATATTACATATATACTACATACATACATATTACTACATACTACATACATACATATATACTACATACATACATATTACATATATACTACATACATACATATTACATATATATATACATACATACATACATATTACATATATACTACATACATACATACATACATAATACATATATACTACATACATACATACATATTACATATATACTACATACATACATACATACATATTACATATATACTACATACATACATACATATTACATATATACATATATACTACATACATACATATTACATATATACTACATACATACATATTACATATATACTACATACATACATATTACATATATACTACATACATACATATTACATATATACTACATACATACATACATATTACATATATACTACACACATACATACATATTACATATATACTACACGCATACATACATATTACATATATACTACACGCATACATACATATTACATATATACTACACGCATACATACATATTACATATATACTACACGCATACATA
The DNA here is from genome assembly GCA_038048925.1 of Garcialebias charrua. Classification (NCBI taxonomy): domain Eukaryota; kingdom Metazoa; phylum Chordata; class Actinopteri; order Cyprinodontiformes; family Rivulidae; genus Garcialebias; species Garcialebias charrua. The sequence continues at coordinate 8,892 of JBBPBX010104639.1, forward strand.
CATATTACATATATACTACACGCATACATACATATTACATATATACTACACGCATACATACATATTACATATATACTACACGCATACATACATATTACATATATACTACACGCATACATACATATTACATATATACTACACGCATACATACATATTACATATATACTACACGCATACATACATATTACATATATACTACACGCATACATACATATTACATATATACTACATGCATACATACATATTACATATATACTACACATACATACATATTACATATATACTACATACATACATACATATTACATATATACTACATACATACATATACATACATATTACATATATACTACATACATACATACATATTACATATATACTACATACATACATACATATTACATATATACTACATACATACATACATACATACATACATACATACATATTACATATATACTACATACATACATATTACATATATACTACATACATACATATTACATATATACTACATACATACATATTACATATATACTACATACATACATATTACATATATACTACATACATACATATTACATATATACCATACATACATATTACATATATACTACATGCATACATACATATTACATATATACTACACGCATACATACATATTACATATATACTACACGCATACATACATATTACATATATACTACACGCATACATACATATTACATATATACTACACGCATACATACATATTACATATATACTACACGCATACATACATATTACATATATACTACACGCATACATACATATTACATATATACTACACGCATACATACATATTACATATATACTACACGCATACATACATATTACATATATACTACACGCATACATACATATTACATACATACTACACGCATACATACATATTACATACATACTACACGCATACATACATATTACATATATACTACACGCATACATACATATTACATATATACTACACGCATACATACATATTACATATATACTACACGCATACATACATATTACATATATACTACACGCATACATACATATTACATATATACTACACGCATACATACATATTACATATATACTACACGCATACATACATATTACATATATACTACATACATACATACATATTACATATATACTACATACATACATACATATTACATATATACTACATACATACATACATATTACATATATACTACATACATACATACATATTACATATATACTACATACATACATATATACTACATACATACATATTACATATATACTACATACATACATATATACTACATACATACATATTACATATATACTACATACATACATATATACTACATACATACATATTACATATATATACATACATATACATACATACATATATACTACATACATACATATTACATATATACTACATACATACATACATATTACATATATACTACACGCATACATACATATTACATATATACTACACGCATACATACATATTACATATATACTACACGCATACATACATATTACATATATACTACACGCATACATACATATTACATATATACTACACGACACATACATACATATTACATATATACTACACATACATACATATTACATATATACTACACGCATACATACATATTACATACATACTACACGCATACATACATATTACATACATACTACACGCATACATACATATTACATACATACTACACGCATACATACATATTACATATATACTACATACATACATATATACTACATACATACATACATACATATTACATATATACTACATACATACATACATATTACATATATACTACATACATACATACATACATACATACATACATACATACATACATACATACATATTACATATATGCTACATACATACATATTACATATATGCTACATACATACATACAATATTACATATATACTACATACATACATACATATTACATATATACTACATACATACATACATATTACATATATACTACATACATACATACATATTACATATATACTACATACATACATACATATTACATATATACTACATACATACATATTACATATATACTACATACATACATATTACATATATACTACATACATACATATATATACATACATACATATTACATATATACTACATACATACATATTACATATATACTACATACATACATATTACATATATACTACATACATATTACATATATACTACATACATACATATTACATATATACTACATACATATTACATATATACTACATACATATTGCATATATACTACATGCATACATACATATTACATATATACTACACGCATACATACATATTACATATATACTACACGCATACATACATATTACATATATACTACACGCATACATACATATTACATATATACTACACGCATACATACATATTACATACATACTACACGCATACATACATATTACATATATACTACACGCATACATACATATTACATATATACTACACGCATACATACATATTACATATATACTACACGCATACATACATATTACATATATACTACACGCATACATACATATTACATATATACTACACGCATACATACATATTACATATATACTACACGCATACATACATATTACATATATACTACACGCATACATACATATTACATATATACTACACGCATACATACATATTACATATATACTACACACATACATACATACATATTACATA
>JBBPBX010104640.1:0-11699 GCA_038048925.1 Garcialebias charrua
GCTCACTCCCTGCCAAGTCCACCAGGCACAGCTGACTAACTGTAACCTGGTTCTTATCCTGACGAATCAAAAAGTGACAAAACTGAATTGTGAAAACTGTAATTCATCTCAGTTGGTACTACGACTGTGGTTCCAGCTGACCTGGAGAATGTTGTCACCATCAAGAGGAGCCTGAGCCAGCTTGATGATGAACACGCTGTGTGAGCGACTCGACTCCCTGTTTAACCGAGTGTTTGCAACCTTCCTCTTCTTTTGACCTGGAGAGAGATAAAAATATATCACCACAAAAAACATTTAAAAAAAAAGAAACAGCATAATAATTCATTCTACAATTTCAACTCTTCCAATTTATGGCATCAAGCTGATCCTTTCGCATACCATCAGGGGTATCATATAACTTCTTATCTATCATTTATGTGTGCAATCAAAAGATGTAGAAATAAATTGTATTGTAATGTTTCCTAGCCTGGTTAAAACCAGACCCTGTCCTTCACTTCACTTCAGACAAGGGTCTGGACTTTCTCCATTTAAAAACGATTCTTGCTGGAGGCGTGAGCTCTGCTGATGGCTGCTCCCCCGTGGTCTTCTGAACTTGACTTCAGCTCCGCCTCCTGCTGAATTTCTCTCGCTCCGTTGTATATTCTGTGTTTATATGATAATAAAACGTCCTAATAAAATAAAATAAAACCATGGAGCGCTGGTCCAACACACCAGAAGACCAGGAAATCTGATGGGACTCGGGCAGCAACTTAAAACCTGACTTTAATTCTCTCGTGACAACCTGAGGCATTTCCTTGTTCAGCGGAGGGAGAGGAGGAGGAGGAGGAGGAGGGAGGAGGGAGCGAACACTTGACTTTTGGGAAAAAAACAAAAGAAAACTCCAGATAAGGGATTAAGAAGGGGAAATTAATAAATTTGTGTCACATATAAAACAGTCCTGCATCGCTTTGAATGAGAACATGCGGCTGCGAGCTGGCTGCGCTGGGACAGGTGGGGGCGTGGGTTAGGGGCCAAAAACTCCGCCCCTTCTGTTCTCTGATTGGTCCGGTCAAAAATCTACCGGAGAAATCGTTGTCTATGAGAGAAGTCCCAGACTGTGCAGTGAAGGGAAATGAGAATTGAGCGGAGCTGTGCAGGAAGGCGAGGGCCAGGCTAAATGTTTCCCCAAATGGATCAATAACGTACAGTATCCATGCATTCAGTTAATTACCGTGTCATCAGGGTCAGACAACACTTGAACAGAGATGGGTGAAGCAACAGGTGCCTGTACAGTTGGTGTTGAGTGGATGGAAGCAACGCTGAGATCCGATCACCACATCTTTCAACTGTTTCACAACTGCTGGAAGCTCTGTAAAAGAAAAAAAAAAACAAGGGCAAAAGAACAAAAATTGTGAGTCACTATAGTTTTTTGATACCATTCAAAATTTACATTAGTCATTTGTGCAATGAAGAGCTGAGATATAAATAAGGAGGAACAGGAAGTAAGAGTCTGATCTAATGAATAAATATAACATTCAAACAAGGCGTTCTCCATTTCCACATTTGGTTTTAAAAATAAGTGTCTCATCACTTGCTTCACTCAAACTACTGTACTTGCTAGAAATTACCTCTCAAGGAATCTAATATCAGTTTCCCTTCAGCCTGTTTTCTGCCTGAAGCAGCCACAAAAACAGTAATGTTGCAGAAATACGTATTTCAAGTAAATTAGTATTTCAGCCTGGCTGCGGTTATTGTTCTGCTGGCTAGTAGCGCATGTGTGTTAACAGAGATGCGACGCAAACATGCTTGCGTGGATGCGGGGCCTTGTCTCTTTGAAAAAACATCCAGAAACTTGAAGCAAGCCCAAAAAAAAAAAAAAACTCGTAGCATATATGCATAAATGAGATTGTTTTGGCTGGAGATTTCAACATTGATTGGAATAAGTCGACCCCCCTCTGTGATAAATTCAAGGAATGTTGCCTATCTCTCAACCTAACACAACTTATCGATTCTCCCACCAGACCAAACATAAAATGTCCCGAAAAATCTTCTATCTTAGATCTGTTTTTCACAAATGCACCTAGATCCAAGATGGCCGCGCTCAGTGCAGCCGCAGCTTCACGAGTTCCCGGATCATCTCTAGTTTTTAGTAATTTTAATAGTGTTTTTGTACCTGACTCTGCGCGTTTTTTGCGGGTGAATTACAGCCGAACTGATCTGTTAAGAATCGGAGCGGATTTACCACAGGGCACAGCTGAAATCAGCAACGAACTCAAATCAGAACTCGGAAGATTGGAGCTGCTAAAAACGTCCTTCTGGAAGCAGATGCGCCCCAGGGGAAAGAAAAGGAAGCGGTGCTCTCGTGGAAAGAAGAGGGGTTGCCGTGCAGGAATTATGACGAGACTGCGGGCAGACGCTAAAACCGGTAAACCCCCGATGCCGGCTCTTTTTCTGTCTAACGTTCGCTCGCTCGACAACAAAATGGATCTACTTCGTTTGAGGGTGACCACGTCGGAGGAGATGAGAAGATGCTCCGTGCTTTGTCTTACGGAAACTTGGATCTCTGAGGAAACTCCAGACTCTGTTTACGAGCTGGACGACAGGCTCTTTTTCAGAACAGACCGGTGCACCGAGACTACGGGGAAAACGCGAGGCGGCGGTGTTTGTATTTACGTACACAAAGATTGGTGCACGAACTGTGCTGTGATAAAAAGAGCTTGTTCAGCTGCCGTGGAGTTGATCACAGTAAGGTGTCGGCCGCATTATATGCCACGTGACTATTCAGTGATCTTAATCAGCGTTATTTACATAGCCCCTGATGCTAATGCTAATGACGCCCAGGGAGAAATTCATGACTTACTCACCTCGCTGCAGTGTAAATATCCTGAGGGGCTTTTCATTGTTTGCGGGGACGTCAATCACGTTGATCTTCAAGTCTCCCTCCCAGCCTTCAATAAGAACGTCTTCACAGCTACGAGAGGAGATAAAACGCTCGACCAAGTCTTCACAAATGTAAAGGGGGCATACACGGCGAAGACACGCCCACCGCTTGGAGCTTCCGATCACGACTCTCTGATTCTGGCCCCAAGAGAACTCCCCCCACTCAGGCGCTCAAAGCCGGAACAAAGAGAAATAACAATCTGGCCTCAAGATAGTTCCCCCATGTTGAGAGACTGTTTTGAGAGGACAAACTGGTCTGTTTTCAGAGAAGCAGCCACTGATGGAAGTTCAGTGGACATGGAACTGTACGCTTCCTCAGTCCTGGGTTACATCAGTACATGCTCTGAAAATGTATCCATAAAAAAATATGTGAAATCCTACCCGAACCGGAAACCCTGGTTAAATAAAGAAGTTCACGCCTTGCTAGCAGCCAGAGACACTGCATTCAAGTCAGGAGATAAAGTGGAGCTGAGAAAGAGCAGGAATGAACTGAAGGATGGCATTAAGAAGGCCAAGGCCACGTATGCACAGAGGATCGAGGGACAGTTCACCTCACAAGACCCACGGAGCATGTGGAAGGGTATTAAATGCATAACAGATTACAAAGGCAAAAACAAACAATGCCCCAGGGACCCATCTCTGCCTGATGCCCTCAATAAGTTTTATGCACGTTTTGATGATCCAAACAGACCAGCTAGCACCAGACTCACCTCATCACCAGATGAAGAGCATCTCAGGGTGTCCGCAGCAGAAGTGAGAGGCAGTCTCAGAAAGATTAATCCTCATAAAGCAACCGGACCAGACAACATCCCAGGGAAAGTTCTGAAGGAATGTGCGGACCAGCTCTGTGAGGTGCTGGCTGACATCTTCACCACCTCACTTGCACTGGAGTCAGTTCCCACCTGCCTGAAGACCGCGACCATCATCCCAGTCCCAAAGAGCTCCACAGTGACTGGTCTGAATGACTATAGACCGGTGGCCCTCACCCCGATAGTCGCTAAATGTTTTGAGAAACTGGTCATGTCCCACATCAAGGCAACCGTCAACATCAATGAGGACCCTCATCAATACGCATACCGTGAGAACCGATCAACAGAGGACGCCATTTCTTCCGTGGTCCACACTGCTCTCACCCACCTGGATCAGAAAGACTCATACGTGCGTCTGCTCTTTGTGGACTTCACATCTGCCTTCAACACCATGATCCCCCAAACTCTGATAGACAAACTATCTACACTTGGACTAAGCCCCTCTATTTGTAACTGGGTACTAGACTTCTTAACAGACAGACCACAGTCCGTGAAGATCCACAACTTCTCCTCCTCCACCATAACCCTCAGCACTGGCTCTCCTCAGGGATGTGTGCTGAGCCCCCTTCTGTTCACTCTGCTCACATATGATTGTACAGCCACACTTCCAGGCTGTCATATTGTTAAGTTTGCAGATGATACAGCGGTGGTGGGATGCATCACAAACAATGATGAGTCCAGCTACAGACAGGAGGTGGAACACCTGGAGAGCTGGTGCAAAGAGAATAATCTTCACATGAATGTGAAGAAGACAAAGGAGATGATTGTGGACTTCAGAAGGAACAAACACACCCATGCCCCACTGAAAATAGGTGGGTCTGCAGTGGAAGTGGTCTCCAGCTACAAATACTTGGGTGTACACATGAATGATAACCTCAGCTGGAGCAACAACACCACCAGCCTGATCAAGAAAGGTCATCAGAGACTCTACTTCCTCAGACGGCTGAGACGAGCTGGTCTGAGCAGCCCAGTCCTCACCTCCTTCTACAGGTGTGCAGTGGAGAGCATCCTGTGCTCCAGCATCAACGTGTGGCATGGAGGCTGCACAGTTGAAGAGAGGAAAGCTCTGCAGAGAGTGGTGAAGGCTGCACAGAAGTCTGTTGGAGTCAGTCTCCCCACAATCACAGACATTTATACCTCCAGATGCAGGAAAAGAGCCACCTGCATCATGAAAGACCTCACTCATCCAGCACACTCACTCTTTGCCCCACTCCCCTCAGGACGGAGGTTGAGGAGCATCAAGTGTAGAACCACTAGACTGAGGAACAGCTTCTACCCTGAGGCTGTTAGACTCATGAATAAATAAAAATAAAATAAAAAATAAACACTGCAAAATATCACATCATGCTGATGCTGATCTGTTTTCTTGTTGCTGTGTTCATCTGTGTTCATCTGTGACCATCTGCTCATACAAACTCATGTTCGTGCTGCTGTTTATTCCCACTATATTAGGCTTAGTGTATTACTAGTTGATGTTTTTCTTAGTTAGTTCTAGATGTTATTACTGTTTTTCTCTTTCATTTGTTGTTGGATGTAACTGGGACCTCGTGTACATAATCTCGTTTTCATCACATGTACCACATGCGGTGCAAATGACAATAAAGACTCTCTGACTCTGACTCTCTGACTCTGACTCTGACTCTGATTTGCCAACGTTTTGAGTGATCATTCCGTAATAGCAGCTCTTAGATCTACTAAACTTCCACCTGCTAAGCCCAGAATAATTCAAAAAAGGGATTTGAAACGTTTCAGTGAACAGTCATTCCTTTGGGATCTATCCCTCTTTGATTGGCAACGTATCCTACAAATCAATGACGTGAACACCGCTTGGAACTATTTTCACAATAGTTTCATTCTCTTTGTAAACAAACACGCACCTTTCCGGCAGTTCAGGATAAAGAGCCGTGACAGCCCCTGGTTTACTCCTGAACTAGCTGATCTCCTGCACTGGAGAGATCATCTTTGGGCCGCAGCGAGAAAATCACACTCAGACACTGATTGGTTGAAATTTCGGCAGCTAAGGAATAAATGTACAACTGCCATCAAAGCCGCAAAACGTAACTACTTCTTATCTCAGACCTCCAAAAATCTAAACGATCCTAAAAAATTCTGGAAAACCATCAAATCTCTCTCAGGCACCCCCCAATCATCTGACCTCCCATCACAATTTCTTGTTGACTCTGTTCCTGTGTCAAATAAGCACGAGATCCTGAACTGTTTCAATAAACATTTTGTTGCTTCTAGTTCATTATTTGACACAGTTACAAACGGAAAATCAGCCACTTTATCTAATAATCAAACTTCTACAAATCAAATCCCTCCTACAAGTCAACCATCTGTTAATCACACCTTCTCTTTTTCTCCGTTCTCAGTCAGTGAGGTAAATAAACTGTTAAATGATCTTGATCCTAAAAAATCTGCAGGTCCAGATGAACTTCCACCTTATTTCTTAAGGCTGGCTGCTCATATCATCACAGTCCCTGTGACCCACATCTTTAATCTGTCCATAAGCCAAAACACCATTCCGGATGCTTGGAAAACAGCCTTTGTTCTTCCTTTGCTGAAGGGAGGTGACCCCACCTCACTGAACAATTATCGACCGATCTCTAAACTCTGCATCTTAGCCAAGGTTCAAGAAAAACTGATAAACTCTCAGATCAAAAACTATCTGGACTCATTTAACATCTTACCTCTTCATCAATCTGGTTTCAGGAAAAAACACAGCACAACAACTGCTTCTCTGAAGGTTCTGAATGATGTTGTTGAAGCATTGGATGCTAAGGACTATTGTGCTGCACTTTTCTTAGACCTGTCTAAAGCTTTTGACACTGTGGATCATAACATCCTGTGTCATAAGCTCTCAGAAATCGGTTTCTCTGATCACACCATCGGTTGGTTTTCTAACTATCTTTCCAATCGGAGGCAATGTGTTCAACATAACGGTACTTTTTCCAGCTATTTAACAGTTAAAAATGGTGTACCACAAGGCTCAGTTTTAGGACCCACTCTCTTTACAATCTACATAGCTAATGTAGGTCACTGCATCCCTGATGCATCCTTACATTTCTATGCTGATGATACAGTTGTTTATTGCCGAGCTAAAACAGTAGCTAAGGCTTTCCAGTTACTGCAATCCGCTTTTGACATCATCCAGTCAGATTTGTTCCGTCTCAAACTTGTCCTAAATGCTGATAAAACAAAAGGGATGTTTTTTTCAAATAGGAAGGCGGTTCCAGCAGATCCTCCTCTGATTTTATCTTCAAATGGTGTCCCTATTGAGTTTGTTGATTCCTATAAATATCTGGGTATCCTGATCGATTCACATCTCTCTTTTAAACTCCACGTGGAAAACCTAGTGAAGAAACTGAAAGTTAAACTGGGTTTCTTTTTCAGAAACAGATCATGTCTAACACTGAATGTTAGGAAACGCCTTGTATCTGTGACTTTCCTTCCCTCCATTGATTACGGTGACATTCTCTACATGAATGCTCCTACAAGCACCCTGCGGATGTTGGATGTTGTCTATCATGGTGCATCCTGCAGATGTTGGATGTTGTCTATCATGGTGCACTAAGATTCATAACTGGTTGTGATTATCGTACCCACCACTGCACCCTGTATTCACTGGTTAACTGGACATCATTAACTTCACACAGACTCTTCCACTGGTACATTTTCATCTTCAAATCACTTCTTGGTCTGCTGCCCTCATACATCTCCTCCTACATGTCTTTGCGTGAGTGCAGCTACAGCGTGCGCTCTCAGGACATGATTACCTGCAGTGTTCCGTCAGTGAGGACTGAACTTGGAAAAAGGGCCTTCTCCTACTCTGCTCCTGCTTCATGGAATATCTTACAAAAAGATCTGAAGCTCTCGACCTTGACTTCTCTAAATGGTTTTCAGAATCTGTTGGAATCCTGGCAAAAACCAATGCAGATTTGTTCCTGTCTTTGATTTTATACATATACCTTATAATGTTTTGCTAGTTTTTTGATACTTTGTTAAAAGGAGGAATGTATGTATGTGTATGTATATATATATATATATATATATATATGTATTATATATATGTATATATGTATGTATGTATGTATGTATATATATATGTGTATATGTATATATATATTTTTTTTCTCTCTCTTTTGTTTTCTATTGTTTATTGTTTGTTTGTTTATTGTTTAATGAAATTCTATCACTGCTGTTCATTGTTCTTTAGTTTTAGCAGGTCGCTTTCGTAAATGAGCCCATGAGGTTCAAAAGATTTACCTGACTAAATAAAGGTTGAATGAATGAATGAATGAATTTGCAGCCCTGAGAGGTCACGTCTACTGAAACCAAGAGTTTTCCGTCAAAGACATCTCCAGAGGGAACCCCATCTTCTGTATCACCTTCAACATTTCTGCACATTCCCTCGCTACTTCACGGTTCAACTTTTGTAGACTCGCTCTTTCTGGGTTTTTCAAAATAAGATTGGACATGATGACACATGATTGTCTGATGGACGAGCGGCACGGACTGTTTATTTAAAAATTATTTAGCACCTGTTAAATCATTAGGTGCAGGGAGAAGTCATGATCTCTGCTCTCTGCCACGCTCACATTTCTTCTCCTGCTGCAGCAGCTTCATGAAGGGTTAACCCTTTGCTGTCCAGTTGTCCCGACTGACCTTTGTCCACAGTGGAGGTGCCAACATCTAATATTTTATTCAGAATAGAACACAGATCACAGATCAAAAGTTTAAACTGAGTAATGTTTGGGTTAGGGTTAGGGTTAGGGTTAGGGTTAACCCTAACCCTAAAATTTCATGGTGTCAACAAATCCCAAAAAAGTTGGGACAAGTCCATTTTTACCACTGTGTGTCATCCCCCCTTCTTCTTACAACACTCAACAGACGTCTGGGGACAGAGGAGACCAGTTTCTCAAGTTTAGAAATAGGAATGCTCTACATTCATGTCTAATACAGGCCTCTAACTGTTCAATCGTCTTGGGCCTTCTTTGTCACACCTTCCTCTTTATGATGCACCAAATGTTCTCTATAGGTGAAACATCTGGACTGCAGGCTGGACATTTCAAGGTGGGGTGACATGATTTTTTTTACTATGCATAAAATTGCTCAAAATATTTATATTTTATCATTTAAATATGTTCGTTTTTGCAAACAAAATGATAAATCACTTTAATTTTGCTTTAAAAGTGATTTTGAACTTCAAGCCATGTTTAATCATGGGAAATCCGATTACACACGAACGCACCATCTGTGACGTAACACCGGGCAGAGCTCTGGGCTTGTCACAGTGCGCGGGTATGAGCAGCTCCACATGAAGGTAAGTCTGATACAGCATCAGACCTAAATTAGATCCTGTTGTTTCTTGTTCCATCACCCAAACTATTTTCTGCTTCCCAAAATGAAGACAAATAGCTCAAATCTTCACATAGATTGATAAATTCATCAGGTTTTAAATTGTCCGCTATTAAAGAGACCAGAGCCCTCTGCCTCTCACTACGTCACAGATGGTGCATTCGTGTGTAATCGGATTTCCCATGATTAAACACGGCTTGAAGTTCAAAATCACTTTTAAAGCAAAATTAAAGTGATTTATCATTTTGTTTGCAAAAACGAACATATTTAAATGATAAAATATATATATTTTGAGCAATTTTATGAATAGTAAAAAATCATGTCAGTGGACATTTCAGTACCGGATCCTTCTCCTACGTAGCCATGATGTTGTGATTGCTGCAGAATGTGGTCTGGCATTATCTTGTTGAAAAATGCAGGGTCTTCCCTGAAAGAGATGACGTCTAGATGGAGCATATGTTGTTCTAGAACCTGAACATAGTTCTCTGCATTAATGGTGCCTTTCCAGACATGCAAGCTGCCCATGCCACAAGCGCTCATGCAACCCCATACCATCAGTGATGCAGGCTTCTGAACGGAGCGTTGATAACAACTTGGGCTATCCTTGTCCTCTCTGGTCCGGATGACATGGCGTCCCAGTGTTCCATAAAGAACTTCAAATCGTGACTCATCTGACACAGAACAGTCTTCCATTTTGCCACACTCCATTTTAAATGACCCCTGGCCCAGTGCAAAAGTGGAGCTTGATTAGAAATGTCTTCCTCTTTGCACTGTAGAGTTTCAGCTGCAACGGCAGATGGCACGGTGGATTGTGTTCACTGACGATGGGCCTCATGCAAGAACATGTTCGTATTTTTATCCTAAATTTCTCCTACTTTTGTTCGTACGAAGCGTTCGTGCGAACATGCCACGTCAGATTCAACAAACTCTTCTATCCTCAGGAAAAGTGTGTAAATGAGCTGCGCAAATATGATGAATTCCACCTGTTCTATCCACCTGCTCGTGCACGCGGAGAGGTTATTTACATAATCCCCACCCCTCAAAACACCATATAAGGCCATGTTTCCTGCCTCAGAGAGCAGGAAGTGTCCATTCATAAAGATGACAGCGAGAAGTATAAAGAAGAACTTTACTGGTGCGGAGATTGAAGTTCTGCTCTCAGAGTAAATAACTAACTAAATAAATAAATCTGTAATTTTTAGCAGCGTCAGCTGTGAATCTGCTTTAAAGCCGAGGACCCACTCAAACGTGCGGCGCGCACGGACCATCCCCGGGGCACGGGGGGGTGGGCCCGGGCGCGACGTGCGGGAGGCGCACGGGGGTCGACGTGGGGCGCTCGGCGATCCTCGGCACGCAGCCGGCCCACGGAACTTTGTACCCAGCGGCGTGGCGGTCCTGCTCGGCCGTGACCCGCCGCGGCCCCCGAGTACCCGCGTACTCGTCCGCGACCCGTCTGGGCCGCGGCGGTGGGTGTGAAGCCGCTTTATTTTAATTTAACCAAGTTAACCAATTTGTGTCGTTGCAGTTAATATTATAATATTATAAATCTGTCATTTTTAGCATATTAATATTGTAGTGCTATACAACAAAATTAATAGCTGCTTTATTTTAATTTAACCAGTTTGTGTCGTTGCATTTATCCATCCATCCATCCATTTTCTTCCGCTTATCCGGGGTCGGGTCGCATTTAATATTATAATTCTATTTCAAACAGAACAGCCTCTTTTCAACATAATTATAGATTGTGATTCATTTTCAACTCAAAATATCTTCAAACTAATGAAATATAAAGTTATCAGTGAAGAAGATCCGTCTGGATGACAGCAGACTGATGCTCCTAAAATATATGACAGGTCTGGACCACACGTACATTTTGTTCGTATCTGAAAAAAATCTTAGGATACAAAAACATTGTTGAATGCCACAAATGATACTAAATCACTCGTACGCACAGTTTAAGAACAAATCTGTGCGTACGAACGGTTCTTGCATGAGGCCCATTGCTTTCTGGAAGTATTCCTGAGCCCATTCTGTTATTTCCTTGACAGTGGCATTCCTGTTTGAGGTGCAGTGACGTTTAAGGGCCCGGAGATCACGAGCATCCTGTAGAGTTTTACAACCTTGACCCTTACGCACAGCGATTGTTCCAGATTTTTAAAATTTATTTATTTAGAATTTTTTTTAATTTTATTTTTTACAAAAAACACAATACAAAACAATCCCATAAATGATAATGTACAAAATATAAAAAATGAAAGGTAGCAGAAAGAAGAAAAAAAAAATCTTATATCTGCCCCTTTTTTCAAATAATCAGTTCAAACAATAAGAATCTTCCAGTAACAGTACAAAATGAATAACTCTTTCGAATTTTCTAGCTAATACAATACATATTACGCTACTTCATATATATATTTTTTAACAATTTAGTTTTGATCATTTTCTTAAATGTAAACATTGACTTGGCATTTTTAACTACATTCTCCAAGCCATTCCATAATCTAATTCCCTGGATCGAGGTAGAACGTCCCTTCAAACTAGTTCTGAATTTGGTTTTACAAACATCTCTGTCCCCTTAAAGGTGCTATCTGTAACTTTCTTTAGAGCGCAGCACTT
>JBBPBX010104641.1:0-11699 GCA_038048925.1 Garcialebias charrua
AAACGAACATTGCAAAATATTTTGTGAAAGATGACAAAGAAATACATGATGAGAATGATATCGTAAATGAATTTAATCAATATTTTGTAAATATTGGATCAAGCCTTGCAGCTAAAATACCAAAAGTAGATAATAAGGTGTGTCATTCAATTAAAAGTTGCACCAACAGTATTTTTCTTAGTGGAACTAACAAAGAGGAAATTATGAAAATGGTAAAAAATCTCTCAGACAAGAGATCAAAAGACTGGGTGGACATGGATATGATGTTCGTAAAAGAAATAATAAGTTATGTTATTGAACCGTTTACATATATATGCAATTTATCTTTTTCAACAGGAATATTTCCAGATAACATGAAAGTAGCAAAGGTAATTCCTCTTTTTAAAAATGGTGATAAATGTGTATTCAATAATTATAGGCCAATATCCTTATTACCACAGTTCTCAAAAATTCTAGAAAAACTATTTGTGACCAGATTGGATCAATTTATTGATAAACAAAATATTTTAAGTAGCAGTCAGTATGGGTTTAGAGAAAAAAACTCTACGTCAATGGCTCTCATGGATTTAATGGAACAAATAACTAATGCTGTCGATCATAAACAGTACTGTGTTAGTGTTTTTGTTGATCTAAAAAAAGCATTTGATACCATTGACCACACCATTCTCCTTGAAAAACTAAATAAATATGGTATTAGAGGACCAGCATTACAGTGGGTATCTAGCTATTTGAAGGACAGGAAACAGTTTGTGCAAATAAATGATGTTAGATCTGACCTCCGTGATATCACTTGTGGAGTTCCTCAGGGTTCTGTGCTTGGACCAAAGTTATTTATTTTATATGTGAATGACTTGGTAAATGTGTCAGGACTACTTAAATGTGTTCTTTTTGCCGATGACACCACATTTTTCTGTTCGGGTAATGACATAAAACAGATTTTGGATATGATGAAAACAGAATTTATAAAAATACAAACTTGGTTTAAATTAAACAAATTATCTTTGAATTTAGATAAAACTAATTACATGATATTCAGTAACAAAAAGAGAATTGTTGATGACGATCCATTTGAAATTGAAGATGTTGTGATCTGTAAAGTGAGTGAAGTGAAGTTTCTGGGTGTTATCATTGATGACAAACTGACATGGAAACATCATGTAAATTCCATTAAAACAAAAATAGCTAGATCAATTGCAGTACTGTATAAAGTCAGGGATTTTTTAATTGATAAAGCTCTGCATATGTTGTATAACACAATCATTGCTCCACATTTAATCTATTGTATTGAGGTTTGGGGAAAAGCGTGCAAAACTATTACAAAGCCTGTTTTTATTTTACAAAAGAGAGCTGTAAGAGTAATCACCAGAAAACATTTCAGTCACCCATCAAACACCTTGTTTCTTCAGCTAAATTTATTGAAATTCCAGGAATTGGTAGAATATAGTATTTTATCAGTTATGTATAGGGCTCATAATAACACATTACCTTTAAATATCCAAAGAAATTTTATAAAAAGACAAAGTTATTACAATCTCAAAGGGACAGAGATATTCATCAAACCACAATTCAGAACCAGCTTAAAGGGACGGTCTACCTCAATTCAGGGAGTTCGATTGTGGAATGCTCTGGAGAGTGATGTTAAAAATGCAAAATCAATGTATACATTTAAGAAAAAGGTCAAAAAGGACTTGCTCAAAAACTATATATGATGTAACTTAGTGTGTTTGTGTATTACACTTATGTTGTACTTATGATGTAGCTTAGTGCGTTTGTGTATTACAGTTAGAAAAATTAAGTAGAGTTATTCATTTTGTGACGCAGTTTGTGTATTACAGTTAGAAAAAATTAAGTAGAATTATTCATTTTGTGATGTAGTTTGTGTATTACAGTTAGAAAAAATTAAGTAGAATTATTCATTTTTGTGATGTAGTTTGTGTATTACAGTTAGGAAAATTAAGTAGAATTATTCATTTTGTGAACATCTTGATGTTGTGCCATCTTGTAGTTTGTGTATTACAGTTAGAAAAATTAAGTAGAATTATTCATTTTATGATCTAGTTTGTGTATTACAGTTAGGAAAATTAAGTAGAAAAAAAATTAAGTGTGATGTAGTTTGTGTATTAGTTAGAAAAATTAAGTAGAATTATTCATTTTGTGATGTAGTTTGTGTATTACAGTTAGAAAAATTAAGTAGATTTATGGGTGATGTAGTTTGTGTATTACAGTTAGAAAAATTAAGTAGAATTATTCATTTTGTGATCTAGTTTGTGTATTACAGTTAGGAAAATTAAGTAGAAAAAAAATTAAGTGTGATGTAGTTTGTGTATTAGTTAGAAAAATTAAGTAGAATTATTCATTTTGTGATGTAGTTTGTGTATTACAGTTAGAAAAATTAAGTAGAATTATGGGTGATGTAGTTTGTGTATTACAGTTAGAAAAATTAAGTAGAATTATTCATTTTGTGATGTAGTTTGTGTATTACAGTTAGAAAAATAAGTAGAATTATTCATTCTGTGATGTTGCTTGAAGGTTATCATTGGTTGAACAAACTGTGAAATAAGGGGCAGATATAATAAGATTTCATCTTCTTTCTGCTCCCTTCATTTTATCCTACTTGTATTCTTGTATCTGATGAAACTGTCTTGTATTGTTCTTTTAAAATGAATGAATAAACATCAAATCAAATCAAATATCTTAGATCCTTATACTGTACAGTATAATGTTTCTTTTTACACCTCTACACTCTTGTTGGGTGTAACTGAGACCCTGAGTACATAATTTTGTTCCACCTCATGCACCACTTGTGATGCAGATGACAGTAAAAGTGGCTTGAACTTGTCTTTGATTTTCTTAATCAACCAGTAAAAGTGATGTTTTTGTGTCTGACGTCTTGTCCTGACAGGTTCTCTGTTCCACCTGCCACCAGGTGACATATTGACTCCCCTTGTTGATGCCGTGACCTCAGTATGTGTTTTCGAACACGTTGTCCCAGAAAACTCACATGTTTCTGGGGACACGGTAAACACACGGCTCAGATTACCATCCCCCACACTCCTCCTCCTTTTACAGCGTTCTCTCCTCTTCATCCCCCTCTCTTCCTCCACCAGGTTTTTCCTTGATTCGCACATTCCTCTCTGTCTCCAGGAACGCTTCTTTGCTTTCCAGACATTTTCCTCCTCCTCAGACACCTCCCTCTGTTTCAGTCCTCCTTTCCCTCTTGTGTTGAGCCGGCTTCAGTTTCAGCAGATGTTTTTACGGGTAAACAGGCCGACCCACATCGTGAACTCAGCTGATCCTTCTAGGAATTGTGAGGGGCAGTATTCCCTAACTTTTCCCTGCTCAACAACATGAAAAAATCTATCAAGTTTCCTGTCCACATGGAAACAAAGTCTCAGAGATGTATGAAAACTGTCTTAGCAAAGCTTATCCAACACAAAACAACAAATTCTTCTTCAGGTGTTAAATCAGATGTGCAGTAATCATTGTGTTTATTCATTCAACCTTTATTTAGTCAGGTAAATCTTTTGAACCTCATGGGCTCATTTACGAAAGCGACCTGCTAATTGATTTTAATTTGATTGATTTTCAATCAAAATAATTGAAGTTTAAAGAAACTTTGAACGATATTTGAGAACTAAAGATTGACGCCAGTTTAAAACAAGTTGTCTTCTTGGAAAAGGTGCTTTAAAACCTTTAATACTGTAGATCTTCAAGTACAACGTTGGTTTCTTTGACATGGGCTTAAACACTGTTTTCCCTCTTGCCACAGTTTGAACGATTGTTTTGAACAAAGTATAAATTACAGTTGTTTTTCTTTGCTTTTTAGAACATGACTCTCACGAAGAGGTTGGAGGACACAGAATTGATCAACAGCTGCTGAAAATAGAGCGAATCCCAACATGCAACAGGAGACGACAGCTCAGTTAGTGAAACACGTGCAACAGGATCCAGTTCACCTGAACACATTTAACTCCTCAGCCTCCACAAAAAGCCCAGACCCGTTTCATCAGCTGTAGTGACAGGCGGGCTGTGGGGTGCCGTTTGTATAGTTACACAGTCAAAAATTAACAGCAATATTTTTGTTTATTTAGGCTTTCATAAGAAAAAAAAGTTTTATTTTTCAATGTCATATTTTTACCATGTTATTCATACATTTATAAATGTCACAGTTCCAAAATAAAAAATGTAATTTACAAACTAAATACAGTACTTAACTTGCAAGTTAAATATTTATTTAGCAAGCTACATATTTAGTTCCACCTTATTTAGTTTACAAACTAAATGTTTATGTCCAAGTTAAATGTTTAATTTACAAACTAAATATTTAACTTGCAAGTGAAATATTTAGCTAGCAAGCTAACTATTTAACTGGTTAGCTAATTTTTTAGCTAGTGAGCTAAATATTTAGCTAGCAAGTTAAATATTTATGTACGACCTTAATATTTAGAAAGCAAACTAAATATTTATTTTGGAAATTCAATGTTTAGTTTGAAAAATAAATATTTAGGTCTGAGCTAAATATTTAATCAGCTAATTAAATATTTAGTTTAGGAATTAGGTGTTTAGCTTAAAAATTAAATGTTTAGTTTGGAAATTAAATATTTAGCTTGGACAATAAATATTTAGTTTGGAAATAAAATGTTTAGTTTTGAAAATAAAAATTTAGCTTGGAAATTAAACATTTAATTTTCACCTAAATATTTAGTTCATTAACTAAATAACACGCAAGTTAAATATTTAGTTTGTAAATTAAACATTTATTTTGGACATAAACATTTAGTTTGTAAACTAAATATTTAGTGTGGCGCTAAATATTTAGCTTGCTAACTAAATATTTACCTTGCAAGTTAAGCATTTAGTTAGTGAACTATGACATTTATAAATGTATGAATAACATGGTGAAAATATGACTTGGGGGAAAAAAAACTTTTTATTTATTTATAAAAGGCTAAACCAAAAATATTGCTGTTAATGTTTGACTGTGTAACTTTACAAATGGCACCCCAAGCGGGCAACATCTCCACGCTGAAACTCTGATGTTGTTGAGACACTGAACCAAACATGTCAAAGCTATTAACAATTGGTATTGGTGCAACTTTAGCTTTTTGAAATGTTTAACCTTTTCAGTCACTGTTTTTCCTCATAGAAAATGAATTGAGCTTTTACAACCTTCAAATCTTTAGATCTGTTTACAACCTTTTCTTACTCCTTCCTTTCATGTTTTGTTCTGGTTCAGCTTCTTTCAGCTTCCTTGTGCAAATCTCACCCTTTTCTGCCTTTTTTTTCCATTTCTTTTGCAGGATTGTCCTGAAAGAGCTGAACGTTTTGATTTATGATTTGTTAAAATAGCGCAAACTTGTGGAACGAGATATATGCTAAGAATGGATCACATTAGTGTGAATGTTTATGAAGCATTCACACTATCAGGATAAGGTATTTGTACCAAAGCATCCAGAAGTGCTGTAGTCAGCCCTCCTGCTGCCCTTTGGTCAAAATAACCCACGAGGCCTCAAGGCTCAGCCTTGCGCGTTATAACAGGAGGTTAAATGTGGAACATTTGCAGAAAAACAAACTAGAAATTTTTCTTTCTTTGTTTGTTTTCCATTCTTGTTCATTCAAAACCTCCCGTATTATCCTGAGATTTTAAAAAAAGAAAAATCGAAGCTCTGACTCAGAGCGGTGTTGTCTAGGAGCTCGGCTCGGCTTGGTCTGTTATTCTGAAGAACTGTTCCGGCTGCAGTCATCCCTCACAGCGCAACAAGACGAGGGCTGGTGTTTTTCCTCTCAGCCTTCCTGCAAAGAACATGCATCTTTTTTTAATTCTACCCAGCAGTCATCAGCTTCTTTAATCTCTCTAACTGACTTCAGCTACAGAGAAATGGGGCCAATGAAAAAGTGCTTCTGACCTCGTCTAAAATCCCACCACATGATCACAGCGCCTCGTCTTTAAGAGCTTGATCAATCAGGAGTTCAAACGTTTGCAAAAGGTTTTGCTTTTCAATTTACATGCAGGGCTTTTAATCATTTAGTGCACGACGTGTTGTGCACCGATGCTTCAGACGTCTGCAGCTATCGCCTTGTGTTTTTGTGTTGTTTTTGTCAGTATCTCCCTGTTTGCTTGCTATGGTTTTCAGTCACTGAGCAGCAAATGACCTGAAGCAGTGGGGTTAATCATTAACAGCTGTATTTGAAGGAGCTAAGCTCCTTTCAGCACCTGATCTGCCACCCGTCAGCCTCATTTGTTCGGCCGTACCCTCCGACATGCAGATTTTACACGTGTTTTTGTCCGTCTGTGTAGGAAACGGTGACGCGTCAGAGGAAACAATCAGCTGGAATGGAGCTAGTTAAAGAATTAGCTTATTGGAAATATCAAAACAGGTAAATGTTCAGCTTTGTCTAAGTTTTGGAAAAAAGTGGCACTACTATTCCAAACCCACAGCTGTGTGTGAAGGAGTGGTGCTATCAGAGGAGAAGAAAGCCCAGGGTCAGCTTCAGCCGTGATAAACTCCCACTAACAGCTGACTCAGGATGTGCTGATGAAGTTGGAACAATACAGCTGCTCCTTCACTGTCTCTATTCATCAGCATTTGTTTTTGTCAAACAAACAAAAAAAAGTGGAAATTCTGTTCATCTCAAGACATAAAACCTCTCTCTGAAACATGCAAAGTGACAACCGAGGGCTCGTCCATGTGGTTTTGGTTTAACTTGTTGATCTGTGTTTACTGGTTTTCCAATAAAAATCTAGTATAGTCACAATTTAACAGTTTCTCCAAACTGAGGTTGTTTAAAATAACTACAACAGGTAAGATATTTATTGTTCTTAAACTTTCCACAAAAAGGCACTTTTTTTTTAATGATACCATTAGGCACAGCTTTGAACCTTAATGTGGGAGAACAAAAATCCTAAACTGTCTATAGGAACACAGATTAGGTGTTTCACAATGAAAACCTTTGAATAACTAGAGAAATTGTATTTCCGGCAAAAATGCAATGTGAATGCTTATTCATCATCATCATCAGCTTTATTTATAAAGCCATTTAAAACAGCCACAGCTGAAACAAAGTGCTGAACATCAGTTGCAAACAAGATAAAAGAAAGCATAAAAACAGAGCTACAAAACTAACACACAGTGAACTAAAAATTCAATTTAAAATACATTAAAATGACAAGTTAAACATGTAAAATCAATAAAAAATGAAGTAAAATCAAGTCTCAGTTGGGTTGAAGGTCAATGGGTAGAGATGGGTTTTCAAACGGGTTTTTAAAATGGACAGTGAGGGAGCCTGTTGAATGTGTAAAGGCAGAGCATTCCATAACTCAGGGCCACCAACAGAGAAGGCCCTGTCTCCTCGAAGCTTCCTCTTACTCTTTGGAATGACCAGGAGCAGCTGGTCAGCAGACCTGAGTGACCGGGATGGAGTGTAATGGTGTAGAAGCTCTGCCAAATAAGGGGGGGCAAGGTTGTTTAAAACCTTAAAAACAAACAAGAGAATTTTAAAATGAACTCTAAAATACACGGGCAGCCAGTGGAGAGAAGCCAGGACAGGTGTGATGTGCTCTCTTTTGCGTGTTCCAGTTAAAAGACGTGCAGCAGCATTTTGCACCAGCTGCAGACGTGCAAGTGAGGACTGGCTGACTCCAAGATAGAGAGAATTACAGTAATCCAGCTGTGATGAAATGAAGGCATAGATTACTGTTTCGAACTGTTGCCGTAAAGAATAGGTTTCACCTTTGCCAATTTTCTTAAATGATAAAAACCAGACTTTACTGTGGCCCTTATTTGACTCTCGAGCTTAAAATCACTGTCCGTCTTAAAACCAAGGTTTGTAACTGCAGATTTTACGTACATTGTCAGGGGGTCTAAGGGCCAGTTTACACGGTGCGTATTTTGAGTGTAACCGCTACTTTCTCTTTGCGACTTTGCTTATCGCCTACACGACGCTGCTGGCCCCCCTCTTTGACTCCGATACTTTCCTGATCCTGCTCTCAAGGTGGAAGTTTTTCGCTGACCCCCCGCTGATAATGTAAACATCTCCCGTGGAGCTTTTGTGTCAACCACATGCGCGCAGCCCGCATGCGCGGACAGTCTAGGGCAGGCTGACATTTCACGTGTCACGCTGCAAAATATAACAGTTTAACAATAATAAACAGTATTTATGTTGGCGTGGGAGATGTTTAAATTTATCTGAACTACAGTATCTATCTGGACTCGTTACATTTTTTAAACAGTGCGTAACGTGCTGTGAAAATGAAGACACCAGGTTTATTTTTTATTTATTTATTTATTCAGCACCACAAAGTTTACAACACAAACACTGAGAATTAAACTGAACACACTATTAAAACACGTGAACCGAACTGTAACTACGTTAATGAACTGGACTCTTGCTGTGTGTTCATCTGGACCCATCAGAACCTCAGAACCATCAGCCTGTTGGAACGACAGCTTCTCCACCTGGCAGAAATAAATAAATAAATAAATAAAAACTCCGTTGTTGTGTGATCAAAGTAAACACAAGCAAACATTATATTAAGAACGTTGATTTACCTGCTGTAAGTCAGCTGTTTATCACGGAGGAAAGTCAGACCTCATCGTCACTCGGTTCTGGTCCACAGTCCACTCAGCGTCTGGTGTGCAGCTTGTTAGATGAAGAGGTCCCGCTTGGTGTCAAATCTGTCGACTCTTATCCAAAATCCAGCTTTAACTTATTGTTGTTCTTGTTGTTAGCTCAACTTTTAGCACAAAATAAAGTAGCAGACTGCCAGCAGAGTGAGGCAGCACGCATGCGCAATGGGTGAAGGTTCAGCAGCACGCATGCGCAGTGGGTGTAAGGGGGGGCATGAGGGAGGGGGGAGATTCGAGCAGATCCGTGTCAGATCCGTGTCAACGCAAAACTTTTAAACTAATTAACATGCCCATAAGTTCCGTTTCCCCCACACAGTGTCCGTGTAAACAGGGCCTAAGTCAACAGGAGGGCTCGAACAAGCTCCACTAGGTCCAAAAACAAGTACCTCTGTCTTTTTTTCATTAAAATGCAGGAAGTTTAGGGCCATCCAAGCTTTAAGATCCTCGAGACACGAAAAAAGAGGTTTATTGGACCAGGCATCAACTCGCCTCAAAGGCACATAGATTTGGCAATCATCCTCGTAGCAATGAAAGGAGATGCCATCTTTTCTAAAAATCGATCCTAGAGGAGGCAGCTATAAAGATAAAAGCAAATGCCCTAAAATTGATCCCTGAGGTACGCCACATGACAAAGGAGTAGAAAATGATTCAAACCCAGCAATTTTTACAGAAAATATTCAGTCAGCCAGATAGGACCCCAACCACTCCAGAGCAGTCCCACCGATGCCTACTTGGTGCTGTAGACGTGACAATAAAATGCTGTGGTCCACTTTGTCAAATGCAGCAGTTAAATCCAATAACACAAGGATCACATGATCACCCGCGTCACATGACAGAAGGATGTCATTAAGAACTCTCAGCAGAGCTGACTCAGTGCTATGGAGAGTTTTAAATCCAGACTGGAACACATCCATGATGTCATGTTCATCCAGGAAGGATTTTAACTGAGCATAAACAATTTTTTCCAAGATTTTTGACAGGAGGGGAAGCTTAGAGATGGGCTTAAAATTCCCCAACACAGTGGGATCAAGACCAGGTTTTTTTAACAGGGGCTGCACAACAGCATGTTTAAAATTAGCAGGGACTACTCCAGATAACAAACTACTATTAAAAAGGGTTGAGAGCCAAGTGTTTAAAACAAGGGAAAACCTCTTTAAAAAAGTGTGGTTGAAGAGCATCACAAAAAGAACCAGAAGGCTTAATCTGTGTGACCATGTCCTCTAAAAATGACACAGTCACCGGCTCAAACTGATTGAAGACAGAAGAGCAGGGGACACACACACACGGGGTCAGAGTTTGGGTGTAAGATAGAAGCCCTTATAGAGGTAACCTTATCGATGATAAACTGCATAAAATTATTGCACAACCGAGTGGATGCTTCAAAACCAGGTGTCTGTGGAGAGTTAAGAAAAGAGTCACTGGTACTAAAAAGGACATGTGGATTGTGGCTGTGTGATAAAATCAAGTTAGAAAAATAGTCCTTTTTGGCTGCATTAACTGTGTCCTGATAATTGTGCCAACAGTCTTTTAAAATTTTGAAGGGATACCTGCAGCTTGTCCTTCCTCCACCTGCGTTCCGCTCTGCGACATTCCTGTCTGACAGCTCGAGCCGTTCTGTTCTGAAGCCAGGGTTCACGTTTAAAGGGTGTGTGACATGATTTTCTCTCTGTATGAGAAGTTCCAGTCTGGATTCAGGGCAGCTCACAGTACAGAGACTGCATTGCTGAGGGTTACCAATGATGTCCTCTTGGCTGCTGACACTGGCTCTCCCTCCATCCTTGTCCTCCTTGACCTCACTGCAGCCTTCGACACTGTGGACCATAGTATCCTCCTCCACCGTCTTCATGTGGAGGTCGGTCTCTGCGACACAGTCCTGGACTGGTTCAAATCTTTCCTCTCCAATAGGCTGGAATGTGTTAGTCTTGGCAACGCCACGTCCCAGACAGTTTGTGTCTCCTGTGGTGTCCCTCAGGGGTCGGTTCTGGGGCCCCTGCTGTTTTCCCTTTACATGCTGCCTTTAGGTCAAATTATTAATCAGTTCAACATTTCTTTTCACTGTTATGCCGACGATACACAGCTTTACATCAGGACTGGAGCATCCTCATCTTCCACCTTGTCATCTCCATCTTCACTCACTGCCCTCTCTGCCTGCCTGGAGGCAATTAGGGCATGGATGAATCAGAACTTTCTTCAATTAAACTGCTCCAAGACTGAGGCCATACTGATTGGCACCCCTCACCAGGTACAAACATCTCCTATAACAACACTTTCCTTTTCTGGACAAGACATCCCCCTCTCCACCTCTGTTACTAATCTTGGAATAAAAATGGACTCCAATCTTACATTTGAAAATCACATTAAGCATCTGTTTAAAACTTGCTTCTTCCATCTTCGAAACATCTCCAGACTTCGCCCATCCCTAACTTTTTCCGATGCTGAGAAGCTCGTCCATGCTTTTGTCTCCTCCAGGCTCGACTACTGCAACTCCCTGTTTATTGGAATCCCTGGCAAAAACCTTCAGAAACTTCAATATATTCAAAACAGTGCAGCAAGGATCTTGTTGAGAGTTCGTAAATTTGAACATATTACACCCATTCTCCATAACCTTCATTGGCTTCCTGTCGCCTACAGAATTCAGTACAAAACTGCTCTCATTACACATCAATGCTTACACGGAACTTCACCAGATTATCTGAAGGATATTCTTATTCCATACTCATCCACCCGCTCGCTGCGGTCACAGAACAGCAATCTCCTTCACATTCCGAGAACCAAATTAAGGACCATGGGAGACCGGGCTTTCAGTGTGGCTGCCCCCCGCCTGTGGAACTCTCTTCCTGACTGTCTAAGAGCCCCACAGTCTGTGGTTGACTTTAAGAGCGGCTTGAAGACCTTTCTTTTCGACCAAGCATACTCTACCTCCTCATGATTCTACTTTTGATCTTAGCTGATATTGTTATTGATTTTAATTGTTTTATTATTTGTTTTATTGACATTTAATTCTGTTGCTCCTTGTAGCACTTTGAGATTTTCATTAATGAAAAGTGCGTTATAAATTGAATTCATTATTAT
>JBBPBX010104642.1:0-11699 GCA_038048925.1 Garcialebias charrua
GTAAGGATGCAGAAAGCCACCTGACTAACCTAAAAGAGGTATTTAAGAGGCTCGAAAGTTACAACCTCAAGGTAAAACGAGAAAAATGTGAATTTATGCAAGACAGTGTTGCGTATTTAGGACATGTCATTGACGCCACCGGCATTCATCCTATGAAGGAAAAGACAACTGCCATTCAGAAGGCTCCAGTCCCAAGAAATGTAACTGAACTTAGGTCATTCTTGGCTCTGTTAAACTACTATGGGAAGTTTATACCAAACTTATCGACTCTGATACAGCCAATGACGGCATTGCTGCACAAAGAGGCAAACTGGGTTTGGTCAGAAAAATGTCAAAATGCTTTTGAAAATGCAAAGAAGGTTTTTCAATCTGACCAAATCTTAGTACATTTTGATGCAGAGCTACCAATTATCTTAGCATGTGATGCATCTCCTTATGGAGTTGGTGCTGTAATCAGTCACCACATGAAAGATGGAAGTGAAAGACCGATTGCATTTGCATCAAGAATGCTAACAAAGACAGAACAAAATTACTCACAGATCGAAAAAGAAGCACTTGGTTTAGTGTTTGGTGTTATGAAGTTTCATGACTACCTTTATGGAAGGAAATTTCTTTTAGTGACGGATCACAAACCATTGCTAAAAATATTGGGACCTAAAACGGGTGTGCCTACTCTAGCTGCTGCTAGATTGCAAAGGTGGGCCCTAATTCTAGCTGCATACAAGTACGAGATTCAGTACAAAAGATCTGAGCAACACAGTAATGCAGATGCATTATCAAGGTTACCAATGAAACCAAGTGGGGATGTGGTGTCAAACCCTGTTTACAAAGTATCTTACCTTGAAGAGTTACCTATCACTGCGAGGGATGTAGCCAAAGAAACAGAAAAAGATCCTGTGTTAAAGGTGGTGAAACAGTTGGTGTTGACTGGCTGGCCAAAACATGTACAGGATGAATTGCTGAAGCCATATTTTCAGAGACGTTTTGAGCTGACGGTTGAAGATGATTGTCTACTGTGGGGTTTACGAGTGGTGGTTCCCAAGAAATTAAGAGATCAGTTGATTTCTGAACTACATGAACACCACTGGGGAATAGTAAAAATGAAATCACTAGCCAGAAGTTTATTCTGGTGGCCAGCAGTAGATGAGTGCATTGAACAGGAAGTCAGTGAGTGTACCATCTGTCAAAAGCAGCGTAGTATGCCTTGTACTGCACCAGTGCATAAATGGAAATGGGCTGCTAGCCCTTGGGAGAGAATCCATCTTGATTTTGCAGAGGACCACAAGCAGATGTTTCTGGTAGTCATGGATGCTTATGCTAGATGGCCAGAGATTATTCCGATGAACACTACTACATCAGTGAAAACCATTGAAACATTGAGACATTTGTTTGCTGCTTATGGGTTACCAAAAGAAGTTGTAACTGATAACGGTCCTCAGTTTGTTTCACAAGAGTTTGAGTCATTCCTAAAAAAAAATGGAGTGCAGCACATCAAGTCACCAGCATACCATCCTGCCAGCAACGGATTAGCAGAGCGCTTAGTACAAAATCTTAAGAAGTCGCTAGCAAAGAATCGAGCCGTAGGTGGTATGACACTGGAGCACTGTGTTGCAAAGTTTCTTTTAGGGTACCGAAACACACCCCACACAACTACAGGGAAAACTCCTGCTGAGTTATTTCTAAAAAGACAGGTTCGAACAAGACTGTCACTGATCAGACCTCAGTTTTCTGAGAGAATGCAAAACCACACAGAACCATCTTTGTCACGTGTCAGAGTTTTCACAGTTGGTCAACCTGTATTGGTAAAAAATTACAGGGGAGGGGAGAAGTGGTTACATGGAATTGTGCGGGAGGTCCTGGGTCCTGTAACGTACAGTGTGGAAGTGAATGGGAAGTGTGTTAAAAGACATGTAAATCAGATTCTGGGTGTAAATGGAAATCCAGCTCACTTGACACAAACAGACACTTGTACTGGAAATTTTTGGAATGATGAGGATCTTGATACAACAAAAGGTGTGGATCAACAGATGAAAGAAAAAACTGTTGGGAATCAACCTATGGATGTGCCATCAACTTCAGTCGAAGGAAACACTCGTCCAGTCAGGAACCGACGACCTCCTGATAGACTGAATTTGAAACTGCAACTGTAAAAAAGATTAAAAAAAATAAAAAAAATAGTTTGTTTGTGTTTGAAAAAAAAGAAAAAAAGTGTTTTTTTCTCGATTGGAGAAGTATTGATTTTACAAGGGAGGAGCTGTGGTGTTCCAGACACAGAAAAGAATGAACCTCTACATTAAGATTGTACACAATGCTGTGATGAATATGTTTTGGTGTGGAGGCTGTTATTGTGGTTGTAATAACATACCGCGCCAGGTGGGGGCGCGCTTGCTGGGTTCCAGTGGGGGTTCGACCCACAAAGAAGAGTGATGAGACGTTCACTGTCAGTTCGTGAATCTAAATAAATAGTTTGCCATGTGCTTCCTCCAGTTGTCTGCTTGAACATTATTTTATTATTCAACCTACATGTGTCAATACACAACACAGGGTAAGTGAGGTGAAGTTTTTGGGTGTAATTATTGATGAGAAGTTGTCTTGGAAACAACACGTAAATTTTGTAAAAACTAAAATATCTAGGTCCATTGCAGTGCTATATAGAGTTAGAGATTCACTAAATGATAAAGCACTATATTTGTTATACAATACAATTATACTCCCGCTCTTAATTTACTGTATAGATGATTGGGATACAGCATGTAAAACTGTAACCAAACCTATTTTTATTTTACAGAAGAGAGCCATAAGAATTATAGCAAGAAAACATTACTGCCATCCATCAAATGTTTTGTTTCACGAATTGAAGTTGTTGAAGTTTTATGATTTGGTTGACTATAATATTCTTTTAGTATTATACAAAGCTCAGAATTTCAATTCACCCTTAAATATCCAAATGCTTTTTGTAAAAAGGACTAGTACTTATAATCTCAAGGGAACAGATCTTTTTGTTATGCCACAACACAGAACCAGTTTAAAGAGTAGGTCTACTTTAGTACAAGGAATAAGACTGTGGAATGGTTTGGAACCTGATATTAAAATTGCAAAATCAATATCTATATTTAAGAAAATTATTAAAATAAAAATGTTGAACAAATATTCATAAATTAGATCATATACAAACTACTATATATGGTATTATGTGAGAAATCATTTATAATCTTATTTTTGTGATTGCTGTTTGAATTGATTGTATGAATTAATTTTGTGAAGAAGGGGCAGATATAACAAGATTTTTTTCTTCTTCTGCCTCCTTTCATTTCATGTATTTTTGATTTTATATTGTGTTTTTTTGTAAACAGTATTCTTGTGTTTTTTAATTTTGAAATGAATAAATTGCTTGCTTGCTTGATTGATTGATTGAAATAAATGTAGCCATCAGAGTCCAGTAAAACACCACAAGAGACATTTATAAAATTATTAATGTTTGATCATTTTTATAAGCAAATTAAAATAAATGTAGCCATCAGAGTCCAATACAATAACCTGGAGGCTAGCGCTGGCAACCTAACTCCACAAACAAACAAAGAAAAAAAAACTCACCAGTTCCCACTTGCAGTCAACTGAAGGCTTTTTTCACAAACAGAGCCATCTAAAAGTTGAAAGGCATATCAGTCAGGAAAGGTAATA
Organism: Garcialebias charrua; assembly: GCA_038048925.1. Classification (NCBI taxonomy): domain Eukaryota; kingdom Metazoa; phylum Chordata; class Actinopteri; order Cyprinodontiformes; family Rivulidae; genus Garcialebias; species Garcialebias charrua. Next base: position 3,682 of record JBBPBX010104642.1, read on the forward strand.
TAATAATATAAGCATTAGATAAAGACTAGCATTAGAATGCTAGCTCCAGAAACAAACTCATCAGTTGCCACTTTTAGAATAAAAAGTCAGCTGAAGGCTTTTTCACAAACAGAGACTTATAAAAGTTGAGAGACATATCAGTCAGAAATGGCAAATAGGCATTAGATAAAGGGCTTTCAATTATTTTAAACCTACCTGAGCCAGCCTGCTTGAGTCACTGACTGCATGGCACATTTCCCATACAAAAACAAAAAGACCGGAAGCACATGATTAGTAGGTACAGCTCACGTTGGACGTGTCCAGGGCGCTGAAATCTGCGCCCAGCAGCTTCCCATTGTTTTGTAACGTCGTGGAATAACTGTGCATGCGCCATTTATAACGAGAGTCTATGGATAAGATTCATGCGCACCCAGGACAGGAAATGCATCACCAATCAGAAAACTTTTTTGAAACAAACCATTTAACTAATCATTACTCATAAAATATTCATCCTACACAACTAAAAACATATATGCATATATTTCGAATTTTTTTTATTATTTCATTTTTATTTTTTAAAAATTAAGTCTTCAATGTAAAATGGTGAATAGCGCCAGAAGTTCCAGTGGGGCTGCGCCCTGGCGCCCCCTATTGGCCAGGCGCCCGAGATCACATTTCCCCTTTAATGCCCTAAAATTCTCAGCAAGCTTATGCTTAGTCTGTATCAATAACCAGATAAAATCCTTAAAATTCTTACTGATTAAATGGTTGTGGATTACATTGTTTTTATCACAATCAAAGTGAGACCAGGTTGAAAGAAACAGACTCAAGCTCTTATAATAATAAAGTGGTTTTATTTACATTGATTTAGTATTTACAAATGTACAACGGGGTAACCTGGGAACCTGGGGAAGGAGGGAGAGGTTTGATGCAAGGACGGAGGGATGGTTGGTTAGAGAACAGGTTGTAGCTATTATTGGAAGATGGTTGGACTGCAGTGTTGAAAGGAGGGCAGATGATTCCAGGTGGTAAGTGTTGAGATGAGCAGAAGGATTGTAGAGGTTAGTTGATGGGCGAGTGGCTGAATGGTGGAGGAGCAGCTGAAGGTAAAACACAATGAAGGTAGCAGAGAGCCAGTGGTAGGTACTGATATATGCAGGCACAAGGAGACTAAGGATCCAGGTCTGGAGACTCAGGATACAGGTTCTACAAAGCATGAAGAGAAAACAAAGTTACTATTTTAGCTCAGAGAATCACAACGAGGCCAATGGCAAATTTCGGTTGGTATCTAATCCTCCAGCAGGGACAGGAACACTTCTGCATCTGAAGCTCATTAAGGAGATGACCCAGAGATGCTGCTCATTGGTGCCACCCAGGAATGTGCAGAAAGAGCTCCTACAATTTAACTTTTTCTCCATCTGTGCAAATAATAATAATAATAATGTCTTTGTCTGTCATCTGTGTATGTTTCCCATACACAGACGAAATTCGTCTCTGCATTTAACCCAACCACCACCAGGTGGTGCAGTGAGCAGCCAGAAAGCGCACGGGGAGCTGGAGAATTAGGTGTGCACTCATAGACACCCCAAGGTGTGTAGTGGCCGGGGTGCGAACCTGCGTCCTTCGGGTCCCAAGTCGAAAGCCCTGCCACTACACCATTTTGGCTCCATTATAAAATGAAAACATAAAACGGACATAAGCAAATTCAATAACTGAATCTGTTGCTTTAAGACAAGACGTTAAATTTAATTGAACCTTTTTTTTTTCTTAAATCCCACTTGAGTTCACTTCCTTTTCGCAGTCCAGCTCACAGGGAAGCAAAACAGTGGCTAAAGTCAGAAAAATGAAGGCTGCTGTCAGCATAATCATCCAGTCAGAGCTGGGAACGTGTGTCATCACAGGAGGACTTAAGGGTATCATAATTTAGGATTCTCTACTCCCATTTTCCATCTATCTCCATGTTTATCTTTGTGCCCCTTCCCATCCTCCGATCCGCTGCCTCCTCCTGCATAGCTGGGAGCAAGCAGGTCCTTTTCTTTACCCACTTTTATCTTGGAATGTCAGTCAAACAAAGGAAGGTAGGCTACACGTATTAAAGAGTTGGGATGGCATCCGCTTCAGATTTGCAACGAGCAAGACAAAGGAGGTGTGATGCCAACAGAATGATAAAATACAAAAATGAATAAGAAACATACATTTGCCAAACCAAATCCTATTTGTTTATACTTTGTAAAACACATCCAATCACATGTGGCACAACAAACTGAATTGTCTCGCACTGTGCTTTCAGTGCTACATCTGTTAGTCCAGACATGGCCATGAAGTTCCAATTTTGTCCTCACATGAGAAAATGCAACAAAACAAAACAACAAAGGCATCACAGCTGATTATCACAGCGGAGTGAACAGAGAGCCGTCTGTGGATACAACATAACACCAGATACGTGACATGTAGCAGAGCTGTTGTCGTTACGAGGCGCAGAGAATCACATTTCTCTAGTGGAGCATTATAAATCGGCTGATCCACTGTTTTTATGTCGTCTCTGCACTTTAGGCTTTTATCTCAGTATCTAACCACTGTGCACCTCACAGATGAAGGCAATAAGGAGGGAAAGGTCTGACAAACAGTGCTAAGGGCAACACAGAAATTTATCACAGCCACTGCTGGGTTTGGCCTTCTGTGCACCCCCCCTCCAAAAAAAGAAATGTAGCTGCATCATTACTGGATAACCTGACGTTTGAATATAAAAGAGAAGAAAAAAAGGACAAATTATAAATAAATTAGAAATCATGTTATGCCCTTTAATTCAACTTTTACGTTATTATTATTGATGTGATTACAATTTTAATAATTTAAACGTCTTTTTTTACAGATCCAAATCCTCATCCTGCAAATAAAAAATAAAAACAAGAGCAACTCTTGCACTGAGTCAGTCATTAGCACTTTCAGCTCGTAAAGCCATGATTCAAGTCATTTGAAGCAGGGTTCTGTAGAAAGATTATTAAAAAAATCAACATCTTACCTGTTGTAGATAAATCTTGGAATATTTTCAGTTTGGAAGAGTACAGTTGATTTCTGATCAGACTGACAAGTTAGCAATTAGTGTGAGACCTAACAAATACAGTACTGTAGCTAGATAGCTCTTCAGTTTGTTTAGATAAAAATCCAGTTTTCCAAATGGAGATTTTTTTTTTTTGCTAGAGCCATCTACAACAGATAGGATGTTAAATGTTAATAACTTTTCAACATAACCCTACTTGAAAGAGTTTGAACTAGAGATTTTAGTTTGTGTCAAGAGTAAACAACCTGTTCTATTGCTTGTAGCACTAAGAACGTCACCCCAATTTTGTAAAACCATAGGTGGTTTAAAATGAAAAAAAAGCAACTTTATTTCAGCAATGTTCAGATAATTTTATTCTTATATTTAAACAATAAAAAATTATTGGACATTGTCTGCTTATCTTGCATTTATTCTAAAGAAAAAAATGCATTTACATATATACTACTGAGCTGTGTCACCCTTTTAACCCAGTTCTACTATCTTTACATTTAAAAAAAATTATTCTAATCTATTATTACAAATTACTGCAAGAATACACTGTACTGTTGAAGAACAATGTGAAAACTTTGGAAACACACCTGTTAACTTGCAAATAATGCAGCTAATAAAGAGCTTCTTGTTGTCACTGATTAAGTTAGTGATATTTTTACAGATGTGGTCTTGACTGGTGTTGAAATAAAATCCAGAGTCCTCAATATCTGAGACTGAGAAGAGACCGAGACCATCAAAAAGTACCGTAGTCGCGAGACTCATCTCATCCCATTTCTACAACACTAAACCCTAGAATCCCTGGTGTTAATGTACAAAAAGAACAAAAGAGTAAGAACTAATCTAAAACAGTTGTGTCTGGTCCTCTGGACATTCAAAAAAAATTGTAGAAACATTTCGTCTTTCCTCCGAAAGACTTCAGTCTTTTGGAGGAAAGACTAAATGTTTCTACAGGGTTTTTTTTTATGTCCAGAGGACCAGACGTAACTTTTTAAAAAATGTCTAACTGGATTATTGAGCATGCATCAGGAGAGTAAGAACTAACTTACAACAAAAGTCATGTCATTGTGCTAATCAGACATACAGGTCTATCTCAAATTCAGTAGCATACAATCCAGTTCACTCCAGTGTAGACTAATTCAATCAAAAGTTAAAGAGAGAGAGAGAGAGAGAATGAGAGAGAGAGAGAGAGAGAGAGAGAGAGAGAGAGAGAGAGAGAGTGTCTAATTCAATGGTCAAGGAGTTGTAAGTTTTTTGACACCAGTGCTTTAAAGGAATAACATTTATCCAGTTGAGATACAAATATCACATGATGCTCACATTAAGTTCTTGTTCAAAGTGTTGCTCTGTAATAAACGTTGTGATCTGCTCGTTTGTTGTGTTGAATCACGGCTGTCTGATGTAAGATGGTGAGCACAAAGGAAATCTGAAAGTTATTCACCATAACTCATGTTCCCTGAAGGAAGGGAATGAGGTGCAACATAATTTCTATGGGAATTGCGCCCCCGCTAGATTACCTGAAGGAATACATTCACGCCTTTTACGGCAGGGGGCGTCACCTCGCGCCAGAGGTACCGCCTTTTAGGTACTTAAGCGACTGACGCCCCTCCAACTGTCTCCAAAATTGCACTTCACCGAGCTTTCAGCATTGAAAAGGGCCAGCTATGTTGCACCTCGTTCCCTTCCTTCAGGGAACATGAGTTATGGTGCATAACTTTCAGTTCCCTTTCAGTTCGGTCTCTCAGTGCAACATACTTGCTATGGGAACGTAATTCATTCACGTCCTTGAAATGCTCAGTAAAATGCCTGTTAAGGCCCCAATATACCTGTTTCTTTTGCCTCATGCCGCTGGACTGGCGTGTGCAGCGCGCAGGCAGTTCATATATAGTTCTGTGCAAGCACAGCTCTCTGAGTGCAGGCTCCAACAGCTGCAGCCGGGCGGAGCAGGACAAATTGAGGTCGCTGATTGGTCATTTGCTGACACGCGAGGCAGTTTATCAACGCGCGCGCGTAGGCGTAGTAAAATTTGACCTTGGCGCGTTCACGGCCGTGATCAAAGGCTTTTGCCGTGGCGCTCCCGCGGCGCTCCCACGGCGCCGAGCGGCGTGAGGCAAAAGAAACAGGTATATTGGGGCCTTTAGTGTGAATGCCTGCCTTTGACCAGAAGGCATCTCAAAGCTACTTTCTATTGTGTACTGTATTAGAAAGAACAGCCTGAGTGACATCACACGCAGTAACATCCAAACTATAGTACTTTGCAAAAGTGTTTAATGAGCTCCAGTTCGCGGCAGCACAAATGTCTGCAACTGGCACGCCCTTGAACAATGACCAGGAAGTGGCCAAGCCCCTGGTTGAGTGAGCATGCACTCCAGGGGGCACTTGTTGACCTTTGCTACCGTATGCCCTTTTAATGGCCTCCGTCACCCAATGTGAGAGGCGCTGTCTTGATAGGGCCTTTCCTGTAGCAGGTGCGGCAAAGCAGACGAACAGTTGGTTTGTTTCCCTCCATTCGGCTGTTCTCTGTATGTAAGTGCGTAAAGCTCTCACAGGGCAGAGAGCCTTTAGTCTCTCCTGTTCCTGAGTAAGAACAGGGGCAGGTGGGAAGGAGGAGAGGTCAAAGTCTAGACTCCTATGGTTCAAGGTCAAGACCTTGGGAGTATAAGCGGGATTAGGCCTCAGGGTGACCTTTGACCCGTCAGGGGCGAATATGGTACATAATGGATGTACAGATAGAGCGTGGAGGTCACCCACGCGTTTCGCCGAGCACAGAGCCAGGAGAAGAGCAGTTTTATAAGATAGAAGATCTATCTTAATCTCGCTCAGAGGCTCGAATGGCGGGTCGCAAAGAGCCCCCAAGACCAGGCCAAGATCCCAACCAGGGGTCAAGGTTCTGCTGGGTGGCTTGGTTCGAAGCACACCTTTCATATATCTCATTATGATTGGATGTGCTCCAGGAGTCCTGTGTCCCCAGCCCTCGTGACAAGCAGAGATAGCTGCAAGGAACACTTTAATCGTTGAATAAGAACGACCCTTTTCCAGTAAATCCTGAAGGAAAGTTAGTAGTTGAGCCAAGTCGCAAGCATAAGAAATTATATTTCTTTCTGAGCACCAGGCTTCGAAGATGCGCCACTTTTGTGCGTATAGAGACTGTGTTGACCCAGCACGGGCATTTTGTATGGTTTTCACCACATTCTCTGGTAGGCCCGAAGCCATCAGCCTGTCCTTTTCAGCTAACAGGCTGGAATTAATTCCAGTTCCTGGCCTAAACGGCTGGACTGCGACTTCCTGTGTGAGCCTTTGAGGGTCAACCAGGTTGGGAAGTGGGCCTCCACGTTGATGTGTTAACAGACTGCCCTGATCGAGTCTCCTCGAAGACAGATGGAGTCTATTAATTTTATTAGATTGAGTCGGAACAGGAAAGCTATTATTTCCCTCCAAAACAGGATTTATTGGATTGAGGGGCTGCTGTTTTTGTAAACGAGCAGATCTCCTAACTCCAATTGTTGTCTCACCCAGTGGGATACTGTCGTGTGGGAGCAAGTTTGATGCAGCTTTGTGAGGAAAGTCACGTGCTGCTCTTTTACCGCTCGAGCGTTGCATGTCCTTCATGAATAATAAAGGGCCCGCTGCAACGTGTGAACGTGGAGATGGTCCTTTGTTACCGGCAGACTTAAGATCATTTGTAGATAAGGAGCCCAGTTTCCTTTCAAAATCAGGAGGAAAATTCTGGTTCGACTCCGATCCGCTTACACACACAGTAACGTGATCACAGCCACTGTCTTGAGAGTGTGAAATTTGTGTCTGCCTTGGGGCATCCGACGTGCTCTCCTGTGGTGCGAACATGTCACGTGTTCGTCTGGTTAGTGTATTAGCCGGTCCCTTGCTCACCATGGAGCGGGGGCTGGAACACGTGCCCTCTCCCACCTGTCTTCGCGAAAGGTGGAGGGTCTGTTCGCAGACACCTCTGGGTCTGTCCACTGGAGACAGGTCCTGAGGCACCCTGCTGGGGCTTATTGAAAAGACTGACACCACATGAGCCGTGAGGGAGGGAGATGTGCCCCCCCCTTTATGACGGCTGACAGGCCAGGGAGGCCCGTACATTTGACATTATTTGTGTTGGTGTGGTTTTTTTTTTTGATTGTCAATAAAACAGGGATGTGCTGTTTTATGAGTTTTATTCGTGCTTATGTGCAACGACATACATGATTTAATGTCACTCACAGCAGGGAGAGCATGGTTTGTGCATGCAACAGAATTATCAGCCATTTGTACTTTGCTACAAATAAAGTCTGAACAAGGTGCGAACATTCCCGTTACCGCGTAGGCGGGAGGTTGTATAAAATGTAAACGTGAGTCTGGATCATCAGGCGCGTTTTGGCGAGTGTCCCGGCTCACCGAGGAGGCCCTATGCCTGCTCGCTTGGCGTGGGACAAACCTGTTTTTGTTCCATGCGTGCTCGGAGCGAGGTTGGCTCGGCGGGGGTCTCTGCCGAGGTTCCTCCTCGTATGCTGGCCGCTTCTGCGGTGGCGCACGCGTCGTCGAGCGGTGCCGCGGCTGTGCAGGTCTGCCTCCAGCAGGCTCTCTGGGGGGGCGAAACTCCGACGAGGAATGCCCACCCTGAGAGCTTCAGCCTGCCTGCGCCTTTGGTCCAGCTTGGTCTGGATTCGCTCCAAAGTCTGACCAAAAAGTCCCTCCGCTTCTATCGAGTGGTGGAGAAAAGGCACCTTTTGTCCCTCCGGTAAATCTGTCAGCGTCATCCACAGGTGGCGGATCGCGATGACCACTTCCGCCATACCTCTGCCCTGAGCGACAGCAGCTGTCCCCATCATACGGAGAACGAAATCTGTTGCTCTGCGCTTCATCCAGTAAGTCGGCAGCAGCTTGCTTATCCGAGGTTACCTGCAGTTGTTGGAGTTTTTCCGCGAGGTAAGCCTGCATCATCGCGGACGCGTTGTCCTTGAGCTCTGTAGCACTTCTCGACGACGCGACG
>JBBPBX010104643.1:0-11699 GCA_038048925.1 Garcialebias charrua
ATGAATATTAAATTTACAATTAGGGATGTTTTTAGTTGTGATATCAGTAAAGTTAAAGATCAAGTTATTATTTCCTTGAAAATACATACTTAATAGACAGAATTTAGTTGAGTTATTAAATTAATTTTACAGATTTAGTTTTTTTTTTTTTAAGAATCTCCTGTTCTCCTGTTCAGCTCGGTGGTGGAGAAGAGGGGGAGGGGCTCATTAGTTGCCACCAGACATTAATGCGTATTATTGTCTTTGGTTCACACCAGTACTGACGCCACAAAGTTGGGAGTGCCTGTTAGACGCTATTCAACAACAGAGTGACTATAGAGCTTACTTGTTATTTTGTTTATGACGGGTGTACGATAATTTCCCTCAAAATACGATAATTTTAGGGCTCTAGTACGATAATCCTACATTTCTCACCTGGCAACACTGTTCTCAATAGTCCAGGTATCAAATCCGCTCATTCTCAATCAGTTCATCTGGACAGTTTCTTTTTTGTAGAAACGTTTCACCCTCACTCCAGAGGGCTTCGTCAGTCAGAGTAGTCCAAAGCACACTGAAGTTAACCCACCAAGTAAACAACTTAAGTGGACCAACCAGTTTGCTGTAGCCAAGATGGTTTCTGGGGGCTTGTCCCTCGTTGACTCCTCCCAGGCAGGCAGACATGTCCAAAGTGGTTCAAGACAAGAAAGTTCATTCTCAATAGTCCAGGTATCAAATCCGCTCATTCTCAATCAGTTCATCTGGACAGTTTCTTTTTTGTAGAAACGTTTCACCCTCACTCCAGAGGGCTTCGTCAGTCAGAGTAGTCCAAAGCACACTGAAGTTAACCCACCAAGTAAACAACTTAAGTGGACCAACCAGTTTGCTGTAGCCAAGATGGTTTCTGGGGGCTTGTCCCTCGTTGACTCCTCCCAGGCAGGCAGACATGTCCAAAGTGGTTCAAGACAAGAAAGTTCATTCTCAATAGTCCAGGTATCAAATCCGCTCATTCTCAATCAGTTCATCTGGACAGTTTCTTTTTTGTAGAAACGTTTCACCCTCACTCCAGAGGGCTTCGTCAGTCAGAGTAGTCCAAAGCACACTGAAGTTAACCCACCAAGTAAACAACTTAAGTGGACCAACCAGTTTGCTGTAGCCAAGATGGTTTCTGGGGGCTTGTCCCTCGTTGACTCCTCCCAGGCAGGCAGACATGTCCAAAGTGGTTCAAGACAAGAAAGTTCATTCTCAATAGTCCAGGTATCAAATCCGCTCATTCTCAATCAGTTCATCTGGACAGTTTCTTTTTTGTAGAAACGTTTCACCCTCACTCCAGAGGGCTTCGTCAGTCAGAGTAGTCCAAAGCACACTGAAGTTAACCCACCAAGTAAACAACTTAAGTGGACCAACCAGTTTGCTGTAGCCAAGATGGTTTCTGGGGGCTTGTCCCTCGTTGACTCCTCCCAGGCAGGCAGACATGTCCAAAGTGGTTCAAGACAAGAAAGTTCATTCTCAATAGTCCAGGTATCAAATCCGCTCATTCTCAATCAGTTCATCTGGACAGTTTCTTTTTTGTAGAAACGTTTCACCCTCACTCCAGAGGGCTTCGTCAGTCAGAGTAGTCCAAAGCACACTGAAGTTAACCCACCAAGTAAACAACTTAAGTGGACCAACCAGTTTGCTGTAGCCAAGATGGTTTCTGGGGGCTTGTCCCTCGTTGACTCCTCCCAGGCAGGCAGACATGTCCAAAGTGGTTCAAGACAAGAAAGTTCATTCTCAATAGTCCAGGTATCAAATCCGCTCATTCTCAATCAGTTCATCTGGACAGTTTCTTTTTTGTAGAAACGTTTCACCCTCACTCCAGAGGGCTTCGTCAGTCAGAGTAGTCCAAAGCACACTGAAGTTAACCCACCAAGTAAACAACTTAAGTGGACCAACCAGTTTGCTGTAGCCAAGATGGTTTCTGGGGGCTTGTCCCTCGTTGACTCCTCCCAGGCAGGCAGACATGTCCAAAGTGGTTCAAGACAAGAAAGTTCATTCTCAATAGTCCAGGTATCAAATCCGCTCATTCTCAATCAGTTCATCTGGACAGTTTCTTTTTTGTAGAAACGTTTCACCCTCACTCCAGAGGGCTTCGTCAGTCAGAGTAGTCCAAAGCACACTGAAGTTAACCCACCAAGTAAACAACTTAAGTGGACCAACCAGTTTGCTGTAGCCAAGATGGTTTCTGTCAACCTCTGGAGTGAGGGTGAAACGTTTCTACAAAAAAGAAACTGTCCAGATGAACTGATTGAGAATGAGCGGATTTGATACCTGGACTATTGAGAATGAACTTTCTTGTCTTGAACCACTTTGGACATGTCTGCCTGCCTGGGAGGAGTCAACGAGGGACAAGCCCCCAGAAACCATCTTGGCTACAGCAAACTGGTTGGTCCACTTAAGTTGTTTACTTGGTGGGTTAACTTCAGTGTGCTTTGGACTACTCTGACTGACGAAGCCCTCTGGAGTGAGGGTGAAACGTTTCTACAAAAAAGAAACTGTCCAGATGAACTGATTGAGAATGAGCGGATTTGATACCTGGACTATTGAGAATGAACTTTCTTGTCTTGAACCACTTTGGACATGTCTGCCTGCCTGGGAGGAGTCAACGAGGGACAAGCCCCCAGAAACCATCTTGGCTACAGCAAACTGGTTGGTCCACTTAAGTTGTTTACTTGGTGGGTTAACTTCAGTGTGCTTTGGACTACTCTGACTGACGAAGCCCTCTGGAGTGAGGGTGAAACGTTTCTACAAAAAAGAAACTGTCCAGATGAACTGATTGAGAATGAGCGGATTTGATACCTGGACTATTGAGAATGAACTTTCTTGTCTTGAACCACTTTGGACATGTCTGCCTGCCTGGGAGGAGTCAACGAGGGACAAGCCCCCAGAAACCATCTTGGCTACAGCAAACTGGTTGGTCCACTTAAGTTGTTTACTTGGTGGGTTAACTTCAGTGTGCTTTGGACTACTCTGACTGACGAAGCCCTCTGGAGTGAGGGTGAAACGTTTCTACAAAAAAGAAACTGTCCAGATGAACTGATTGAGAATGAGCGGATTTGATACCTGGACTATTGAGAATGAACTTTCTTGTCTTGAACCACTTTGGACATGTCTGCCTGCCTGGGAGGAGTCAACGAGGGACAAGCCCCCAGAAACCATCTTGGCTACAGCAAACTGGTTGGTCCACTTAAGTTGTTTACTTGGTGGGTTAACTTCAGTGTGCTTTGGACTACTCTGACTGACGAAGCCCTCTGGAGTGAGGGTGAAACGTTTCTACAAAAAAGAAACTGTCCAGATGAACTGATTGAGAATGAGCGGATAATATTGTCTAACTGTTGCGCGCAGCCAGGGTTTTAAAATATAACTAATAATCTCTAACTTCTACGTGCAGCTAAAATGTTAAGAGGAGTGATTCCTATATGGGTAAGGTGGACACCTGAAAATCCAGTCGCTGTGTAGCTCAAAGCGTTAGTGCACTGTCTTTTTGACCCGGCGAAGCGGGTTCGCTTCCCGCCTGGTACAAAGTTATTTTACTTTTTTTTTTTTATTCACATTTTCTTTTAAATAAAAAGGAGTTTGTTTGGTTAACAAACTCCTTTTTATTTACTCCAATAAAAAAAAAATAAAATAACTTTGTCCCAGGCGGGAAGCGAACCCGCTTCGCCGGGTCAAAATAGCAGTGCCTAACGCTTTGAGCTACACAGCAGACTGGATTTTCAGGTGTCCACCTTACGCATATAGGAATCACTCCTCTTAACATTTTAGCTGCACATAGAAGTTAGAGACTATTAGTTATATTTTAAAAACCCTGGCTGCGCGCAACAGTTAGACAATATTATCCGCTCATTCTCAATCAGTTCATCTGGACAGTTTCTTTTTTGTAGAAACGTTTCACCCTCACTCCAGAGGGCTTCGTCAGTCAGAGTAGTCCAAAGCACACTGAAGTTAACCCACCAAGTAAACAACTTAAGTGGACCAACCAGTTTGCTGTAGCCAAGATGGTTTCTGGGGGCTTGTCCCTCGTTGACTCCTCCCAGGCAGGCAGACATGTCCAAAGTGGTTCAAGACAAGAAAGTTCATTCTCAATAGTCCAGGTATCAAATCCGCTCATTCTCAATCAGTTCATCTGGACAGTTTCTTTTTTGTAGAAACGTTTCACCCTCACTCCAGAGGGCTTCGTCAGTCAGAGTAGTCCAAAGCACACTGAAGTTAACCCACCAAGTAAACAACTTAAGTGGACCAACCAGTTTGCTGTAGCCAAGATGGTTTCTGGGGGCTTGTCCCTCGTTGACTCCTCCCAGGCAGGCAGACATGTCCAAAGTGGTTCAAGACAAGAAAGTTCATTCTCAATAGTCCAGGTATCAAATCCGCTCATTCTCAATCAGTTCATCTGGACAGTTTCTTTTTTGTAGAAACGTTTCACCCTCACTCCAGAGGGCTTCGTCAGTCAGAGTAGTCCAAAGCACACTGAAGTTAACCCACCAAGTAAACAACTTAAGTGGACCAACCAGTTTGCTGTAGCCAAGATGGTTTCTGGGGGCTTGTCCCTCGTTGACTCCTCCCAGGCAGGCAGACATGTCCAAAGTGGTTCAAGACAAGAAAGTTCATTCTCAATAGTCCAGGTATCAAATCCGCTCATTCTCAATCAGTTCATCTGGACAGTTTCTTTTTTGTAGAAACGTTTCACCCTCACTCCAGAGGGCTTCGTCAGTCAGAGTAGTCCAAAGCACACTGAAGTTAACCCACCAAGTAAACAACTTAAGTGGACCAACCAGTTTGCTGTAGCCAAGATGGTTTCTGGGGGCTTGTCCCTCGTTGACTCCTCCCAGGCAGGCAGACATGTCCAAAGTGGTTCAAGACAAGAAAGTTCATTCTCAATAGTCCAGGTATCAAATCCGCTCATTCTCAATCAGTTCATCTGGACAGTTTCTTTTTTGTAGAAACGTTTCACCCTCACTCCAGAGGGCTTCGTCAGTCAGAGTAGTCTAAAGCAAACTGGTTGGTCCACTTAAGTTGTTTACTTGGTGGGTTAACTTCAGTGTGCTTTGGACTACTCTGACTGACGAAGCCCTCTGGAGTGAGGGTGAAACGTTTCTACAAAAAAGAAACTGTCCAGATGAACTGATTGAGAATGAGCGGATTTGATACCTGGACTATTGAGAATGAACTTTCTTGTCTTGAACCACTTTGGACATGTCTGCCTGCCTGGGAGGAGTCAACGAGGGACAAGCCCCCAGAAACCATCTTGGCTACAGCAAACTGGTTGGTCCACTTAAGTTGTTTACTTGGTGGGTTAACTTCAGTGTGCTTTGGACTACTCTGACTGACGAAGCCCTCTGGAGTGAGGGTGAAACGTTTCTACAAAAAAGAAACTGTCCAGATGAACTGATTGAGAATGAGCGGATTTGATACCTGGACTATTGAGAATGAACTTTCTTGTCTTGAACCACTTTGGACATGTCTGCCTGCCTGGGAGGAGTCAACGAGGGACAAGCCCCCAGAAACCATCTTGGCTACAGCAAACTGGTTGGTCCACTTAAGTTGTTTACTTGGTGGGTTAACTTCAGTGTGCTTTGGACTACTCTGACTGACGAAGCCCTCTGGAGTGAGGGTGAAACGTTTCTACAAAAAAGAAACTGTCCAGATGAACTGATTGAGAATGAGCGGATTTGATACCTGGACTATTGAGAATGAACTTTCTTGTCTTGAACCACTTTGGACATGTCTGCCTGCCTGGGAGGAGTCAACGAGGGACAAGCCCCCAGAAACCATCTTGGCTACAGCAAACTGGTTGGTCCACTTAAGTTGTTTACTTGGTGGGTTAACTTCAGTGTGCTTTGGACTACTCTGACTGACGAAGCCCTCTGGAGTGAGGGTGAAACGTTTCTACAAAAAAGAAACTGTCCAGATGAACTGATTGAGAATGAGCGGATTTGATACCTGGACTATTGAGAATGAACTTTCTTGTCTTGAACCACTTTGGACATGTCTGCCTGCCTGGGAGGAGTCAACGAGGGACAAGCCCCCAGAAACCATCTTGGCTACAGCAAACTGGTTGGTCCACTTAAGTTGTTTACTTGGTGGGTTAACTTCAGTGTGCTTTGGACTACTCTGACTGACGAAGCCCTCTGGAGTGAGGGTGAAACGTTTCTACAAAAAAGAAACTGTCCAGATGAACTGATTGAGAATGAGCGGATTTGATACCTGGACTATTGAGAATGAACTTTCTTGTCTTGAACCACTTTGGACATGTCTGCCTGCCTGGGAGGAGTCAACGAGGGACAAGCCCCCAGAAACCATCTTGGCTACAGCAAACTGGTTGGTCCACTTAAGTTGTTTACTTGGTGGGTTAACTTCAGTGTGCTTTGGACTACTCTGACTGACGAAGCCCTCTGGAGTGAGGGTGAAACGTTTCTACAAAAAAGAAACTGTCCAGATGAACTGATTGAGAATGAGCGGATTTGATACCTGGACTATTGAGAATGAACTTTCTTGTCTTGAACCACTTTGGACATGTCTGCCTGCCTGGGAGGAGTCAACGAGGGACAAGCCCCCAGAAACCATCTTGGCTACAGCAAACTGGTTGGTCCACTTAAGTTGTTTACTTGGTGGGTTAACTTCAGTGTGCTTTGGACTACTCTGACTGACGAAGCCCTCTGGAGTGAGGGTGAAACGTTTCTACAAAAAAGAAACTGTCCAGATGAACTGATTGAGAATGAGCGGATTTGATACCTGGACTATTGAGAACAGTGTTGCCAGGTGAGAAATGTAGGATTATCGTACTAGAGCCCTAAAATTATCGTATTTTGAGGGAAATTATCGTACACCCGTCATAAACAAAATAACAAGTAAGCTCTATAGTCACTCTGTTGTTGAATAGCGTCTAACAGGCACTCCCAACTTTGTGGCGTCAGTACTGGTGTGAACCAAAGACAATAATACGCATTAATGTCTGGTGGCAACTAATGAGCCCCTCCCCCTCTTCTCCACCACCGAGCTGAACAGGAGAACAGGAGATTCTTAAAAAAAAAAAAACTAAATCTGTAAAATTAATTTAATAACTCAACTAAATTCTGTCTATTAAGTATGTATTTTCAAGGAAATAATAACTTGATCTTTAACTTTACTGATATCACAACTAAAAACATCCCTAATTGTAAATTTAATATTCATTTTATTTCTTTTTGGAAATGCTTTCTTCCTGTTTCATACCCTGAACATTCCATAAAGACATGTTGAACCGTTTCAGGGAGATTGCTGGTGCACATGTCACAAAAAAGTCCTGTTGCATGCTTTCTAATTATTTTAAGAGATAAGGCCTGTGTGTTCGTTCTAATGCGAGTAAGTTCCTGTTTCTTCCTGCTTTCCTTGTATATCCTACCTTTTTTGTTGTGTAAATGTCTTCCTGTATCAGTAATGTCCCAGTTTTCCTGTCATATTTTCTTAATATATTTCTTTATTATCATTTAACGTTCAACTTTATATAAAAGTTCTATCATTTTCATCACTTCTTCTGGACCGGTGTCACTCTGCTTTTTCTAATGCATGGGGCGGGCGCAGCGGACTATTCAGCCAATCATGGCCGTTTTTCTGCATATACGTCACTCTTATGTCGCATTTAGAAAAGCACGATTGGCTGGAATTTCAAGATGCCTTCAGGGTTCACAAAAAAACTCCGACAGAAAGTCGCGACCGGCTGATGGAAACCGATCACAACTACACGTTCACAGAATGGTCAAATTATCGTATTTTTGGCCTTTTTCGGGATTATTGATCGTACATCGTACAGAGGGCAAAATTATCGTACAAATACGATAATTATCGTACACCTGGCAACACTGATTGAGAATGAACTTTCTTGTCTTGAACCACTTTGGACATGTCTGCCTGCCTGGGAGGAGTCAACGAGGGACAAGCCCCCAGAAACCATCTTGGCTACAGCAAACTGGTTGGTCCACTTAAGTTGTTTACTTGGTGGGTTAACTTCAGTGTGCTTTGGACTACTCTGACTGACGAAGCCCTCTGGAGTGAGGGTGAAACGTTTCTACAAAAAAGAAACTGTCCAGATGAACTGATTGAGAATGAGCGGATTTGATACCTGGACTATTGAGAATGAACTTTCTTGTCTTGAACCACTTTGGACATGTCTGCCTGCCTGGGAGGAGTCAACGAGGGACAAGCCCCCAGAAACCATCTTGGCTACAGCAAACTGGTTGGTCCACTTAAGTTGTTTACTTGGTGGGTTAACTTCAGTGTGCTTTGGACTACTCTGACTGACGAAGCCCTCTGGAGTGAGGGTGAAACGTTTCTACAAAAAAGAAACTGTCCAGATGAACTGATTGAGAATGAGCGGATTTGATACCTGGACTATTGAGAATGAACTTTCTTGTCTTGAACCACTTTGGACATGTCTGCCTGCCTGGGAGGAGTCAACGAGGGACAAGCCCCCAGAAACCATCTTGGCTACAGCAAACTGGTTGGTCCACTTAAGTTGTTTACTTGGTGGGTTAACTTCAGTGTGCTTTGGACTACTCTGACTGACGAAGCCCTCTGGAGTGAGGGTGAAACGTTTCTACAAAAAAGAAACTGTCCAGATGAACTGATTGAGAATGAGCGGATTTGATACCTGGACTATTGAGAATGAACTTTCTTGTCTTGAACCACTTTGGACATGTCTGCCTGCCTGGGAGGAGTCAACGAGGGACAAGCCCCCAGAAACCATCTTGGCTACAGCAAACTGGTTGGTCCACTTAAGTTGTTTACTTGGTGGGTTAACTTCAGTGTGCTTTGGACTACTCTGACTGACGAAGCCCTCTGGAGTGAGGGTGAAACGTTTCTACAAAAAAGAAACTGTCCAGATGAACTGATTGAGAATGAGCGGATTTGATACCTGGACTATTGAGAATGAACTTTCTTGTCTTGAACCACTTTGGACATGTCTGCCTGCCTGGGAGGAGTCAACGAGGGACAAGCCCCCAGAAACCATCTTGGCTACAGCAAACTGGTTGGTCCACTTAAGTTGTTTACTTGGTGGGTTAACTTCAGTGTGCTTTGGACTACTCTGACTGACGAAGCCCTCTGGAGTGAGGGTGAAACGTTTCTACAAAAAAGAAACTGTCCAGATGAACTGATTGAGAATGAGCGGATTTGATACCTGGACTATTGAGAATGAACTTTCTTGTCTTGAACCACTTTGGACATGTCTGCCTGCCTGGGAGGAGTCAACGAGGGACAAGCCCCCAGAAACCATCTTGGCTACAGCAAACTGGTTGGTCCACTTAAGTTGTTTACTTGGTGGGTTAACTTCAGTGTGCTTTGGACTACTCTGACTGACGAAGCCCTCTGGAGTGAGGGTGAAACGTTTCTACAAAAAAGAAACTGTCCAGATGAACTGATTGAGAATGAGCGGATTTGATACCTGGACTATTGAGAATGAACTTTCTTGTCTTGAACCACTTTGGACATGTCTGCCTGCCTGGGAGGAGTCAACGAGGGACAAGCCCCCAGAAACCATCTTGGCTACAGCAAACTGGTTGGTCCACTTAAGTTGTTTACTTGGTGGGTTAACTTCAGTGTGCTTTGGACTACTCTGACTGACGAAGCCCTCTGGAGTGAGGGTGAAACGTTTCTACAAAAAAGAAACTGTCCAGATGAACTGATTGAGAATGAGCGGATTTGATACCTGGACTATTGAGAATGAACTTTCTTGTCTTGAACCACTTTGGACATGTCTGCCTGCCTGGGAGGAGTCAACGAGGGACAAGCCCCCAGAAACCATCTTGGCTACAGCAAACTGGTTGGTCCACTTAAGTTGTTTACTTGGTGGGTTAACTTCAGTGTGCTTTGGACTACTCTGACTGACGAAGCCCTCTGGAGTGAGGGTGAAACGTTTCTACAAAAAAGAAACTGTCCAGATGAACTGATTGAGAATGAGCGGATTTGATACCTGGACTATTGAGAATGAACTTTCTTGTCTTGAACCACTTTGGACATGTCTGCCTGCCTGGGAGGAGTCAACGAGGGACAAGCCCCCAGAAACCATCTTGGCTACAGCAAACTGGTTGGTCCACTTAAGTTGTTTACTTGGTGGGTTAACTTCAGTGTGCTTTGGACTACTCTGACTGACGAAGCCCTCTGGAGTGAGGGTGAAACGTTTCTACAAAAAAGAAACTGTCCAGATGAACTGATTGAGAATGAGCGGATTTGATACCTGGACTATTGAGAATGAACTTTCTTGTCTTGAACCACTTTGGACATGTCTGCCTGCCTGGGAGGAGTCAACGAGGGACAAGCCCCCAGAAACCATCTTGGCTACAGCAAACTGGTTGGTCCACTTAAGTTGTTTACTTGGTGGGTTAACTTCAGTGTGCTTTGGACTACTCTGACTGACGAAGCCCTCTGGAGTGAGGGTGAAACGTTTCTACAAAAAAGAAACTGTCCAGATGAACTGATTGAGAATGAGCGGATTTGATACCTGGACTATTGAGAATGAACTTTCTTAGACAATATTAGTTATTTTTTAATGACATTCAGGTTGCGCGGAAAGGCGGAAATGGGTGCGCGCTTCGTTGTTATTTACGTTGTAACATAAGCTGATTTGTAATCAGTAATTAACAAATATTAAACTCAGAACCACTAATATATATACTCAGCAAACAAATACTTGTTAGCGGCGTGTCCTCTCTTAAAACACTGTAAGCGCGCACACAAGAACACTCCACCCACGTCAAGTGAACACTCCACCCACGTCAAGCGAACACCCCACCCACTTCAAGGCTTGCTCTCCGGACAGTGCGTAATGAATGAGGGCGGGCCAGGGCTGGCTCTGGGCCAACCAGAGATGAGCCGAACTGGGGAGGGCCGGTAAATGCGAGAACGGCTTCTGAGATGCTCTTCATCTGGTGATGAGGTGAGTCTGGTGCTAGCTGGTCTGTTTGGGTCTTCAAAACGTGCATAAAACTTATTGAGGGCATCAGGCAGAGATGGGTCCTTGGGGCATTGTTTGCTCTTGCCTTTGTAATCTGTTATGCATTTGATGCCCTTCCACATGCTCCGTGGGTCTTGTGAGGTGAACTGTCCCTCGATCCTCTGTGCATATGTGGCCTTGGCCTTCTTAATGCCAGCAACCAGTTCTTTCCTGCTCTTTCTCAGTTCCTCTGTGTTTCCAGACTTGAAGGCAGTGTTCCTGGCTGCCAGCAGGGTGCGGACCTCTTTATTTAACCAGGGTTTTGTGTTGGGGTAAAATTTAACATATTTTTTTATGGATACATTTTCAGAGCATGTGCTAATATAACCCAGAACTGAGGAAGCATAAAGTTCCAGATCCACTGAGCTCCCATCAGTAGCTGCCTCCCTGAAGACAGACCAGTTTGTATTTTCAAAACAGTCTCTCAGCATGGGGGTGCTACCTTGAAGCCAAACTTTTATCTCTCTTTGTTCCGGCTTAAAGCGTCTGAGTGGGGGAAGCTGTCCTGGGACCAAGATCAAAGAGGAGTGGTCAGAAGCCCCGAGCGGTGGGCGTGGCTTCGCCGTGTACGCCCCCTTCACATTCGTGTAGACTTGGTCAAGCGTTTTATTTCCTCTTGTTGCTGTGGAAACGTGCTGATTGAAGGTTGGGAGGGAGACCTGTAAATCCACGTGATTGAAGTCACCTGAAACAATGAAGAGCCCCTTTGGATATTTAC
>JBBPBX010104644.1:0-11699 GCA_038048925.1 Garcialebias charrua
CTTGGGGTGAAAGTAAAACTATTTAATTGGATAAATATTTTTTTATTTGAAAGAACAATAGAAGTGCGAGTCGGAAAGGAATTTTCAAATAAACATATTGTGGAGAATGGGACTCCTCAAGGTAGTGTTTGTAGCCCAGTATTATTCTTGATAATGATTAATGATATATTTGAAAAAATAGATCCTGGAATTGATAAATCCTTATTTGCGGATGATGGAGCTTTATGGATTTGTGGCCGTAATCTAGAATATATTAGAAATAAAATGCAAAAGGCAATAAAAGAAGTTGAAATATGGTCCAATAAATGGGGTTTTAAACTTTCAACAACAAAATCTCAGATTATCTGCTTTTCTAAAAAACACAAATCTATCTCCTTGAAACTATATGGTCAAAACTTAGAACAGGTTAAATATATAACATTTTTAGGAATGATATTCGATGAAAAACTTACATGGAAACAACATATAGATAAAATAAAATTAAAATGTAAAAATGTCAATAATATGTTGCGTTGTTTAACAGGAAGGGAATGGGGAGCAAGTAGGAAAGCGTTGGTAAATATATATCAGTCACTTATGAGATCAACAATGGACAGTATCAGATATCTGGCAGCAGCAGAAACTAATTTGAAACTTCTAGATATAGAACAATCAAAAGCACTTAGATTCTAAGTGCTTTTGATTGTTCTATTCTAAGTCTTAGAATATGCAGTGGAGCTTTTAGAACATCACCAGTTGCAGCTCTACAAGTTGAAATGGGGGAAATGCCTTTACGAATAAAAAGATTGAAACAACTGTTAGTATACTGGATTAATATTAAAGGACATGACCAAATGCACCCAGTTAATAATATATTACAAGATTGTTGGGAACATCAAAAAACAAATCATTATAGATTTGGATGGATATGAAATATAAAAGCTCAATATGCAACGTTGCATGAAATAGACTTGAGTCCAACAGTTAAAGCTTCAGTATGTAGCTTTTTTATAAACATATTTCTTCACTCTGTCACTACCTCCTCACAGACTGATGTTAGCCAGGTAATCTCTGAAAAATATATATATATATTGTCCCCTTGCTTCTCCAGGTGGTAAATAAGCATTTTGTTGACGTAATGAAACTATCCGTCCCAGAATTCGTTTTTTGGTTCACTTTGGAACAGGAAGGAAAGATACACACACATGACAGACGCTCACTTAAAGTTCCAAACCAGTTTAATTAATCATAAGTTAAAAGTCACAGAATACATTTGTTCTATTTTCTAAAAGCCATTACATTTGTTTTAAAAGACGTGGACAGTGAGAGAGAGAGATAGAGAGACAAAAGAAGGGAGGAGGGGGAGAGAGAGACAGGGAGAGAGGAGGGGGAGAGGAGATACAACCTGATCCGTGGGCTACTTCTCTGTTCTCCCCTGGAGGAGGATACCCAAGTTTATATACTCCTGCAGGATATTTCCTGCCTTCCACCGAGACCCTCTTTGTCTCTCTCTGGTGGGGCATTTTCCCTCCCCCTTAACTAATAGAGGAAATACCATTTGTTTTTTCAGCTGGCTGAACTCTTCTTTGGTAAAAGAGTGAAGGATAATATTCATTCATTCAACCTTTATTTATACAGGCTGACTTTACACAGTTCTACTTTTAATCTGATTGAAAACTACTTCACAATTATTATATAGTTAATGCACAAGTGCTTTATGATCAAGGTATTAATTGTTTTACTACGTTTTATGCAACCATGTTCTCTGCGCCTTCAAGTGAACACAGTTTTCAGAGCTGGACTCCTTTCTTCACATGAAGCTGATGGGGGAAGTGTGGCTTACACCCAGAACAAAGAGACCAGTGTCTCCTTGCCAGTCATAAAATATGTGAAGTCATAAAACTGACAAAAGGCACTGCCATAAACCTCTCAGAGACAAGAAAAGATCCACTTTCAAGCATTCCTTAAGTCCCAAAGCCTCACATGAGCACATGCTCACTATTCTGTCTCCTCTCAGGAAACCCTTACCATTCTATGAGAGAAATTTGATCATTTTGAACGCCGTGTGAAGACTCCTTCATAATAAAAGAAAACACAAAGATACATATATTTCTATTTCACAACAATCCCCCTTTGGACCTCATTCTGCTGAGGTCCATCACAAAAGAAATAAAATCACACAACACACAACGTAGTTTAATGCATATATACACAATATTCAATCAGTTTTTTCAAAATCCTCCAAGTTATGCCCTCTTGTCTGGCCACCACATTTTGACTCAATTTGTTAATATGCAAATTGTAGAATATAAGGAAATATATGCAAACTATGAACAATAATAATAGTAAGTGCTTAGGATATTGCAGAATTATGAACCTTAAGTTCCCAAGTTCCTCCTCCGCATCAGGCAGTTGTCTCCTCAGGGGCATTCCCTTGGCGTTGCTCAGGGCAGACCCCCGGCATTGCACGCAACTTTATTCAACTACTTTGGGTCTATCAAGGCATGAGAGTTCGAATGCGAGCTCCTCTTGTTGTCCAGCCCAATCCTTTAGCTCCTTCCTGGTTCACGGGCTGGAACACACTGAACCGTGTGGATCCCCTGGCATTGACACGCACTGCCTGTGGTGTGCGTTCAGCGACCCCCCACGGGTCCTTCCTGACCAGGGCTGTTCTGGTCTTGCCTCCCCGGGACTCCGTTGAGAAAACTCCCTCAGCTGGAGCATTTCCAGGAACCACCTATCACAAACAGAATGTGCCACAGCAAACAACACCCAATCAATTATAAATCTGTAGTACAAAGAATGAATCATGCATGTTAGTTGGTTTGGAAGAGGCTTAATCTTCATTAGGGTTAATTATGAGTAGTTTTAAGGCGGTTCATACTTACAAAAAATACTGTACCTTTTCGCTCAGCTTATAGCAGAAATTACACACATAACAATAACATCACAAGCGGCGGCAGAGCATAATTAAAAAATAACATAGCAAGCGGCGGCAGAGCATAATTCACAAAACATTGTACACCTTTTTCCTGAGTCAATAAGTCACATGTCGTCTAGTCAAGTCAATTGCTATAATTTTACAGAACCATCATATTTCTAAACATCCTCTGATCAGGTCCACTTCAGGTTTGAATGGTTCGAGCCTGCAGGCAGGAATCATTTCCAAGGGGCGTCCCCATCCTGCTTCACACACATTTCACAGAGGGGGAAAAAAAAACAGTGTTGTTAATTGCTCATTTGAAATATGCTTGCATCAATACTCCTTCCCCCATGCCATGATTAAAGAAAATAAAACGTTCAAGAACGATGCCGCCTCAATATCAACGCAAGTGAACTTTGTTTATAACGCCAATTTATCAGTTATCCTTATTATTCTTTGTATACTAAAATGTATTTACCATCTTTTAGTTAATTAGTTATTTCTAGGAACATTTTCGGCCTAGTTGTTTCTAGGAAACATTTACAATCTAGTTATTTCTAGGGACCAATTTCAACCTTTCTATTTTTAGAAACATCTGTCAACCTCTTAACCCCCTTTTGAAACAAAACTCTACCTTGTTTCAATTATGCCAAAGTTATTTGGTTAATAAATTGGAAATTGTGTCTAAATTTACCATCCTTTAACCTTAGCACTAGTGCCAGATGTTTCCTAAACCTCAGCCTATTGCCACCTCTAATTTGGTTTTCACAACCATATAGCTAACTATAATCTACGATATCATCTCATTTTCTTTAAAATTATAATCATTTACCAAAATGTACCCCTTGTGACACATCAGAATCCCAACATGCACTCCGCCAAGGATAACTGCAAAAACAAAAATATAAAAGTTAACTCGTTTTGGGGCCAGGAGCTAGGATCATTTCCCTTGCTCCCCTTCAGCTTCACCACAGAGTTACAGAAACCAGAAGAAGCAAGTCGTCAGGTCCACCTGAGTATAGTATAACTAAAAATCATGAAGCCTGCGCTGGCAGGCCCAAATGTGCCTATGTGTTTCATTAAAAATTTATCATAGCAACTGTAGTTTTGATCCCGGCTGCTAAGATCAACGACAGATCCTCACAGATCAATACGTATGGGGTGCGGCCTTTGCTGGTGTGAGTGACTTCAGGACCATTTGTTCTCTTGTCTGTTTGGAGAACGTGTTCAGCTTTCTCTTGTTCCAGCCCCCAGTGAGACGTTCACTGGGTTCTGATTCTCGTCCGGACCCCCAAATCCGGACCGTATATCCTGGCCATTTGTGTCTGATGACCATGTTTTGACAGTTCTTTGAGAAAGTCTTTGCCTCTGCTCGGCTGAAAGTTTCTGTGGACAGTCTTTTGTTCTTTCGGTGCCTTTGTTGTTTTCAGTCGTTCCTTGCTTATGCCCCTCAAAGTTCTTGAGCAAGGTTGCATATGAGTTTGTTCTTCCCAGTGAAGTCACAGTGAGTCAGTTTCTGGACACACCTTCATATTAAATCTGATCCGATCTGATCAATAACCACAGTAGCCGAGATTCAAAAGTCAGATGCTGCATGTGTTTTGACAGAGGCCTATCTTAATGCATATTCACCATTATGTGTTCTGTAAAGGATGAGGTGGGATTCATAGACTCACTCTTGTCGTTCCATCAACACTGTTCAATGAGGCTATTTAAAAAATTGAAAAACTAAAAAATTTAAAACAAAATCATTAACAGACCAGGATCAAATTAATTTTCTGTTAACAATCTTTATTATGGAACCTTCGACGGAGGCATCTTTTAATCTGATCTGCACAACAGATCCAAAACATTAGTTTACCTAAAAGTGAAATAATCAATTTAACCCTGAAATCAAAAAATACTGTAGCCTACTTTTATTTCAGAAAATATAATTTACGGTCTTCTAAGACCCCCTTGCTAGTATACAGTCTATGATAATTAGCAAATTCCTTGAGCCTCCTAAGACCTGCCTTCTTGTTGGATTTATTTATGTATCGTGTATATTTTCATGCCCTCCTAAATTGTCAATTTGAAATTATTAAGCTCAGTGGCTCATTTATTCAAAGTAAAAATATGGGCTCTTTCATTTTGGCCTGTTGTTCCAGGTATATAACTATTAATCCAGGGGTGTCAAACTCATTTTGATCTGGGGGCCGCATACAGCTTAATCTGATCTCAAGGGGGTCAGACCAGAATACTCATTCCAAAAGTCCACTTTTGTCTTTATATTAGTGCAAAGAATAAAGAAATTATAAAAATATTAACATTAAATTAATTGTCCTTTTACATTTGTACTCAGTTTAACATTTAAGTGCATTACATATTAAAGAAATGATCAGTGATTGCACGTTTTAAAACATTTATTCAACAAACTGTTTTGTTAAATACCCTGATGCATGCTCCATAATCCATGTAGAGAAATCTAAAAAAGCTAAATCTGAGCTTCTGGACATACAAAAAAACAGTTCTGTTAAAACCCTTTCCTGCATGTTAAAAGTGCATCAAAATTTAGAAATGAATGAATTTTAAATCCATTTTCCACATCTATAAATATGTATTCATTTAAGACCTGTCTGTGAGGGCTACTCCCTCCTTAGCACTTTGAGATTTCCATTAATGAAAAGTGCGTTATAAATTGAATTCATTACTATTATTATTATTATTATTTATTCTTCAAACCCCAATCTGTCCTCTTCTCTTATTCATCTGACTCCAAACAGTTATTAAACTCTGTACCTGCATCCCTTTACTTTTATTAAATGTTTCAGAACGAATAACCCAACTGGATGACTAAATTAAAAAATAAAGTGACTCCGACCTGTTTTTGGTTTTTTCTAGAAATTATTATGCTCCTGTCTGCAGTACCTTTTTTCGTCCATCAGGGGTCTCCATTATACTCAGGCTCAATGTTGCCAGCTGTACGATAATTTTCGTATTTGTACGATAATTTTGCCCTCTGTACGATCAATAATCCCGACAAAGGCCAAAAATACAATAATTTCGCCATTCTGTAAACGTGTAGTTGTGATCGGTTTTCATCAGCCTGTCGCAACTGTCTGTCGGAGTTTTTTTTTTTTAACCCTGAAGGCGTCTTGGAATTCCAGCTAATCCTGCTTTTCTAAATGTGACAGAAGACTTTCTGTTGAGCTCATTAATTACCACCAGACAATAATGCGTATTGTCTATGGTTCCCCCCAGTACTGACGCCACAAAGCTGTGAGTGCCTGTCAGACGCTACAGTACAGTACTTATTATTTTGTTTATAATGGGTGTACGATAATCCTACATTTCTCACCTGGCAACCCTGCTCAGGCTGTACAGGAAACGACTGTCTTTTGCGTCCGCTCACAAGACGACGTGGACATTCACTGGATCTATTCACAAAAGTACGTCTTCCAAATTGGTAATCCACTTTCTCTGCTTCTTATATTGGGAAATACAAGTATGATGCGTTCGGTTCTATATCCTCACAGCCTATACACAAATTATAAAACTACATCTCGTAAACCACGTCGGACCTATGGCTCGTTAGCTTTGCTGTTAGCTGCTAAGTTCGTCTACAAAAACTAAATTTGGATTATTTAAAGTCGATATTGTTTATCTACACGACTCGCCACTGTACGCTTTGTTAGCGAATCCGATGTGAGCCGTCTACCGTTACAAAGTTATAAAATGTCCGCTGTTAGGCATATGCTATGCTAACGGGAGGTTCACTGCAATTTTCCAACTTTCCCGTTGTTTAAGTGTTATAACCTAAAATTATTGAGATAGAATGTCATAATCTTTTTTGATCAATCCTTCCAGCTGTGACGGTTCATTCGGCCCTAATTAATTTGTCTCGAACTGTCCGCAAATATTTTATTTGTTTATTCAAAAAACCGTACAATCCTGAGGCCTTCTAGCCTGGTTAAAACCAGACCCTCGTTCAGAGCTGAGCTGAAGTTCTATTTTTTTTCATTTCACCCACATTCACGCTGTAGAAAATGATCTAGTCCTGTTAAAATGGAGAAGTGTAACCCGTTTTAATGTAACGTTTATTTTTGTGTTTCAGGAACCCAGCACCATGAGGAGGTGGACTACGTTTTTTTTACTATATTAAACTGCTGTATCTAAATAAAACTTTATTCTAATCTCAGCGCCTCGATGTTTGTTTCATATTGTAATCCTCAGATAACTTGTGAAAAGTTTAAGAAGAAAAAACAATCCATAAATATGTCATACAGGCTAAAAATACAGTAATCATTATTTTCCTCCCTCTGTTCTTGAATTCGTCCATGACCCACCATGTTTTCAAATTGCATCGCCATTAATATTTATTTGTTTATTTAAAAAACAATGCAGGAGCGTTTATTTATATTGTAGAGAAATAACGCTAAATGTGTTATTTCATGATTTATAACATATTTTAGCAGAAGCTCCGGGAAGATCTGCCCCTCTCTTTTTTCTCTCCCCGTGGGTCGGGAGTTCAGAAAGGCAGAGCTCTGAGCGCGCGTGCTCCCAGTGCTTCACGCAACAAAGCTGGAACAGAACCGAGCCCTGGGTCAACAGAAAGAACTTCAAAGGTAACACAGCAGAACGGGGAGCCAGGGAGAAGACGCGTGGCTCTCGCTCCTCTGAGTAGAGGCTTTGAGAGCAGCGAGCAACAGTCGCAACGGTGTTATATCTTATTAAAACGTCTATATAATAAATAAAAAAAATAAAAACAGAGCACTGGTCCAGTTGTACACACAAATGCACCAAGAAATATGCAGTTTCAACTCCTATTTTTAAAGATATATATGGGAACAATTAAATAAATAACAAGTAGGACCGTGGTTTTATTGAGGCAAAAAATATTGTGATATCAAGGTATTTTACTTAATTTCTGTATATAGCCTGTTTCAGCTTTTTCAGCTAATTCTACATTTTTAATCCAACTTTTCAGCCTAATTTAGCAAAACTATGCTCTTGCTTAGCTATTTATTTATTTTTATTTTTTTTAAATCATTCTAATTAACTTAAACTGTTTATTTTCATTAGACCAGTGTTTTTCAACCTTTTTGGAGCCAAGGCACACTGTGTTTTCACTGAAAAAATCACGAGGCACACCACCAACCAGAATTGTAAACAGAGATACTGTACTCTATCCACCTATATTAAATATATAGTCATTCTTATCATAGTGTCTTGGATAGAAATAAAATAAACACAGAAATGTATTTTTATCATATTTTATATTTCTTATTTCAATGTGGTCTTGTGACTGTTACATGCTCAAAGCAGCAAGGGGCGATATGTACCATTTAAGTTTACCGGTATATATATATATATATATATATATATATTTCATTATTATATATATATATTTTTTTTTTGGGTACTTCATTGTGTATTTTATGAGTGTGGACAAAGTCAAACACTAAAGCTGTTTAGAAAACCACTTGGTTTCTAAACTTAAAAATATTTAGATCACAGATCAAAAATTTAAACTGAGAGCCTGTATCATTTTAAGGGAAAAATATGTTGTTTCAAAATTTCATAGCGTCTACAAATCCCCCCAAAAAAATTGGGATAAATCCATTTTTCCCACTGTGCAGTAGTAAGTGGACCACTTATAGCTTTGGCCCCCTCTCGGCCCCCCCAGCAATAAAAGTCTAGCTCCGCCACTGGTCCAGAGCAGCACAGCGCTGCAGAGAGAGAAAGACAAAGAGAGCCACGGCAGTTTGGAGAGCAGAGAGAAGTCACGCAGGTGAGGCAGGCAAGCTGACGTGACATGGCAGGAAACTATTATTTTAGAACATAAAAAAGGATTTAGTATTCTGTGACTAATTCTATTCTATTTTTATCTGGTCCCGGAACTCTTATCAGATTATTTTATCAGCGAAAGTCAGCGCGTTTTCCTCAATATTTTTTCTTCACTCAGTCCCACACTTTATTTATTTTATTTGTTTGTGGGTTTAAATTTTTTCTTCACTCAGTCCCACACTTTATTCATCTTATTTATTTGTGGGTTTTATATTTCAATGCCTTCATTCCTAATGTATTATAACGTATTTACGAATGGTAATATACAAATACATTACCTCACCAGATCCCGCCTCCACTAATCATAAGTCAAATTATAAGTGGATTTAATTGACACTGTTTTTATAGTTAGCCACAAACCTAACGAGATTAACAGTGAACTCGGTCTCAGAGTTACAGGAAACGGCGGCGGATAAATTATTTATTTATCCTAGAACCCCTTTCCCTCTGTTCCAAACGCCCGTCGGCATTTGGTTGGCTCGACCATTGCGTGTTTTTACTCTGGGATCTGGAGTCTTGGCTGAAAACTTATAATTCCACTTTTAATTGAGTCCAAATACACTGAGTAAAATTTGCCTATAAAATTTCCAATCACAGATTTCGTTTAAACAGGAATCTGCTTACCTTTTTTAGAGGTGACCGGTCACTGATCAGTGCTCTGGACTCCGGCTCATCCTTTCCTGTCCGCGCGTGCAACCAATCTCGGTAGGAACCTCCAATTGTTGACGTAATGAAACTATCCGTCCCAGAATTCGTTTTTTGGTTCACTTTGGAACAGGAAGGAAAGATACACACACACGACAGACGCTCACTTAAAGTTCCAAACCAGTTTAATTAATCATAAGTTAAAAGTCACAGAATACATTTGTTCTATTTTCTAAAAGCCATTACATTTGTTTTAAAAGACGTGGACAGTGAGAGAGAGAGATAGAGAGACAAAAGAAGGGAGGAGGGGGAGAGAGAGACAGGGAGAGAGGAGGGGGAGAGGAGATACAACCTGATCCGTGGGCTACTTCTCTGTTCTCCCCTGGAGGAGGATACCCAAGTTTATATACTCCTGCAGGATATTTCCTGCCTTCCACCGAGACCCTCTTTGTCTCTCTCTGGTGGGGCATTTTCCCTCCCCCTTAACTAATAGAGGAAATACCATTTGTTTTTTCAGCTGGCTGAACTCTTCTTTGGTAAAAGAGTGAAGGATAATATTCATTCATTCAACCTTTATTTATACAGGCTGACTTTACACAGTTCTACTTTTAATCTGATTGAAAACTACTTCACAATTATTATATAGTTAATGCACAAGTGCTTTATGATCAAGGTATTAATTGTTTTACTACGTTTTATGCAACCATGTTCTCTGCGCCTTCAAGTGAACACAGTTTTCAGAGCTGGACTCCTTTCTTCACATGAAGCTGATGGGGGAAGTGTGGCTTACACCCAGAACAAAGAGACCAGTGTCTCCTTGCCAGTCATAAAATATGTGAAGTCATAAAACTGACAAAAGGCACTGCCATAAACCTCTCAGAGACAAGAAAAGATCCACTTTCAAGCATTCCTTAAGTCCCAAAGCCTCACATGAGCACATGCTCACTATTCTGTCTCCTCTCAGGAAACCCTTACCATTCTATGAGAGAAATTTGATCATTTTGAACGCCGTGTGAAGACTCCTTCATAATAAAAGAAAACACAAAGATACATATATTTCTATTTCACAACAATTTCTAAAAAGAAAAGGTGACACGCCATTTTCCAGCCAATAAAAACAGAGTTTTTAATCAGCCAATAAAGAGCTGCGTTCCAGTTGTCCTCAACAGAGCTTCTCACACCCCAACCCACGCCCCCACCTGTCCCAGCCCCAGTGCCGCGCACTTTCTCGTTCAAAGGATTGGAAAGCGATGCAGGACTGTTTTGTATGTCACACAAATTATTAAATTCCCCTTCTTAATCCCTGATGTTGGCTTTGATTCTTATTCGCCCCAGAATTCGTTATTTGGTTCACTTTGGAACAGAAAGGAGAGATACACTGAAAATACAACAAACGCACGTAATTTAAAGTTCCAAAAACCAGTTTAATTATAAGTTTAAAAAGTCACAGAATACATTTGTTCTATTTCTAACAGCCATTACATTTGTTTAAAAGACGTACACAGTGAGAGAGAGAGAGAGAGAGAGAGAGAGAGAGAGAGAGAGAGAGAGAGAGAGAGAGAGAGGGGGAGAACATACAACCTGATCCGTGGGCTTGCTTCTGCCTTGCTGTTGGAGGATGGAAACTTTTTATACCCTTCTGTGGGGGTTGCCTGCTTTAAACTGACTCTTCTGTGGGGGTTTTGTTTCAGAGACTGTTGTCCCCCCTTTATTGCCAGAAGACACAGGAAATACCACTGCCTCCCCTCAGCTTGCTCGGGTCTCCCCAAGCCCCAGGGGGAGGGGCACCGACACATCGATGACTAAAATAAATGTACATTTATTGCTGAGTACTTATAAACACGCACACTCTAGTAGACCACTAAATGACCAATTAGTGTAACTGGACATTAAATTACATTAAAGATCATACCCTACACACATATTTAGAGCTGTTCTTGTTACTTTCTAACTGAACAAACATGCAGAGCCAGAGAGTGGCTTTCAGTGGACTTCTCCCAGTCATATATTCTACAAAGTCGTAAAACTGACAAAGAGGCGTCAGGTCTCCTCATCATGCTCCAAGCCTGCAGGACAGGCACAAACTGATCATTCTTTAAGAACTTCACCAGAACAGATTTTATAAGAGAGAGACTGGTCATTTTAACACTGTTTGAAAACCCCTCTTGGAGAATAAAAACACGAAGACAAATATATTTTTATTTCACAACAATCCCCCTTTGGACCTCATTCTGCTGAGGTCCATCCCAAAAGAAATAAAATCACACACCTAATACCGCAGCTAAAACGCATATATACTGTACACAATATTTAATCCGTTTTTTCA
>JBBPBX010104645.1:0-11698 GCA_038048925.1 Garcialebias charrua
GAGTATGAGAACAGTCCCAGAAGAGATGGATGATGGTCTCCTCAGAGCTGTGGCAGAGTGAACACATTGGGTCTACGTTTGGACGGTACTTGGAGATTATATAGTTTACAGGATAACATTTATGCAGAATCTTTAGGGATACTTCTCGAATCTTATTAGTTATAAAGTATTTTCTATAGGTAACAACCAAACATTTTTCCAACAGATATCATTAAATGAATTATCCCAGATATAGAAGCAATACATTCTCTAATTATTAATTCTCTAATACATTTGTTATTTGTTTTTTCGCTTAAAAAAGGGTCAGAGTTACCAATGAATAATTCTTCAGTTAAATAGTCCGGGCTGTTTTGAACTGGACTTGACATCAAGACTCTCGAGCTGCTGCTGCTGCCGCAGAGGGGCGTCATTGCATCACTTTCAGTCCTCCCTCTCTGTCTCTGTTTTGGTGGAAGGTGGTGCTGTTGCGCGCACGCTGCGGATCGTGCGCAAACTTCATCTCGGAGCTGCAGCGGGATGTTCTCTCCTCGGACTGTGGTGGTTATGGATCCACGCAGGGAGTTGTGATCAGGGTCCTCCCGCATGGTTTGCCGGTGTTTGCAGTGACATTCAGTTGGAGGTTCTGCAGCAGGACCGGGTCAGTTCTGATCGATCCGTTTGCAGGAAACTGAAACTCTGCAGCTTTTTAAAACTCCTGTCGTCTTATGTGAGATCTGCACGGAGCAGCCATGATGCACGCTGGAAGTTTAGCCCTCTCCTTCTGAACTCCCATCAGTTTTTGTGCACTCCTCCTCCATCATCATTCTCCAACTTGCAGGAGAGCAAATGGCCAACGCGCGCAAACCGCGGCTGTGCGTCATCGCCAAACGGGAGAACGGGTACGGGTTCCACCTGCACGGAGAGAAGGGCAAGAGCGGACAGTTCATCCGCAAAGTGGAGCCCGCGTCCCCCGCGGAGGAGTCGGGGCTGCGCGCGGGCGACAGGCTGGTGGAGGTGAACGGAGTCAACGTGGAGAAGGAGACGCACCACCAGGCGAGTGCAGGCTCCATTCATATTTATGATGTGGACTCGAGTTACTACAGGGTTTCTGTAGGGTGCATGGACAGGTCACACAGGTTGGCACGCTCCAGGAGGTTTTGTCATTAAAAAACAACCCCTAAAACCAGCTTGATCTGTCTTATTTGTGCAGGCAGAGACTAAAAAACCCAAATGCGTTCTCTTTAATGAAGACTTTGGCTGTTTGACTGCTGATAAGAAGACCTGTAGAGTCCCCAGACTAACCAGCCTCTGCCTGTTCAGCCCACAAGACATGTGTCTGAGCCAAGAAATGTCTGCTGCCACTGTAAATCAGGTTAAAAAAACTGTCTCCAGTCCTGGCTCTGTGCGCAGCTGGGCTTAACTGGGGCTCTAAACACATACTTTCCACTGTTCAGACTCTCTCTGTTCATTAACTTTTGACACATGAGCTGTCATTTTCACTTCATCCTGTGCTTCTGTTGCATGATGATGATGATGATGATGATGATGATCTCTAAACACATACTTTCCACTGTTCAGACTCTCTCTGTTCATTAACTTTTGACACATGAGCTGTCATTTTCACTTCACCCTGTGCTTCTGTTGCATGATGATGATGATGCTTGAGCACATCTAAACAGGTGCAGAACATCACAGTGTGAATGTTTTGTTATTTGCATGAGCAAATTCAGAATGTCTTCTTTAATTCTTTAATGCTCATTGTATTCCAGGACTGGCCTCAAACATTGTTCTGGTTTCACAAATATATTGGGAGGGGAAAAGGGGTTACATTAGATAAAACTTTGGCTGAAAACTAATCAGAAGTGCACTCATGTGTAGATTACTTTGTCTATTCTTATGGCATCATATTTTTATTGTAATTTTATGTTGTGTTATGTGCTATAGGTGATGTTTGTATTTTTCTCCGCTCTTTTGTTTTATGGGCCGTTTCTTATTCTTACCTGCCTTAGGACAACGGATGCAAATTAGCTATTGTGCTAACTCCGGCATACAGTATTTACATTGATGCTAACTGCTGTTATGTTGATTAATATGCATTGTCCTAACTTAAATAAATAAATAAATGAAATGAAATGAAAACGTCTATCCATCCATTATCTTCAGCCACTTCTTCTTTGTTGGGTTGCGGGGGTCACTGTGCGAAAGGTGGGGGACGGATCGCAGATCCATCACAGGGACACAAACAACCAACAAAACCAAAAAGGCATCCAAACATTTAAAGGCGAACCTACTAAACAATAGATTTGGATCGGTTCCCAACCCTGGTCCCTGAGGAACACCATCCTGCGTGCTTTAGTTGTTTCTCTGCTCCAACACACCTGATTCAGTGATTTAATGACTTCAACAAGTTCTGCAGAAACCTGTTAATCACCCATTCATTCAAATCAGGTGTGTCAAAGCAGGGAAACAACTAAAATATGCAGGGTGGTGTTCCTCTAGGACCAGGGTTAGGAACCCCTGTGTTTATTATTGTAAGTGGTGAGTCTGATTTTTAGCCACATGAAGCCCTCTGATTACATTTTTTGTTTGTTTGTTTTTTAGATATATGATGTTGGATTTTCATTATCTTTTTGGTATTGTTGCTTTTTTTAGTTTTTGTGATTGTATTTTGCCTAACGTGGTTGTGTTGTGAAGTTTCACAGAAGATTTTCAGTCATCTGTCAGTTCAAAGGAAAATCAACTCACGTTCACTTCAGGAAAACTGACTCGATTTCTTGATACTTTTTATCTTTTGTTGTTACGTTGAAAGAAAATTCACCAATCAGATCACCTTTGACCAAAATTTAACAATTTACTGCTTGATCATCCAGTGATTTAAAATAAACAAATACATTTAAAAAATCCAAAAGTCCAAACCCTGAAAAGTGGTGGTTTATACTTTCACAACTTTTTTTTTTAATTTTTATTTTAATATTTTTGCAGTTTTGGTCACTTTGTACCCAGACATTGTGGGTATGAAAAGTGAATCATTTTGTATCTGCACTAACAGCCAACAATATGAAGCAATCAGTATTACTAAAGGTGGCACAGCGGTGCAGTTGGTAAAGTCGTCTCCTCTCAGAGAGAAGGTCGCCGGATCAAATCCCGACCGAGAGTCTTTCTGGGTGGAGTTTGCATGTTCTCTCTGTGCATGTGTGTGTTTTCTCCGGGTACTCTGGTTTCCTCTCACATACTAAAAACATGCATGTTAGGCTGATTGGTAACTCTAAATTGTCCCTATAGGTGTGAGTGAGAGAGTGAACGGTTGTTTGTCTCCGTGTCCTTGTGATGGACTGGAGACCTTGCAGGGTGTCCCCCACATCTTACACTGTGACTGTTGGACATGGGCACCAGTGACCCCTGTGACCCTAAAAGGAAGAAGTGGGTAAAGACGATGGATGGATGATACTATAATCTACTCATGTGGGCAGGATTTGGTTAAGAATAAGACAAAACCCACTGCGTATGAGCAATGAAGTAAAAATAACTAGTCACTGATATAAAGAGAGTCACTTATTCAAAGTGATGTTGAGTTCAAGTATTAAATATATCCACCTAAACAAAATGTTCATAACGTTTGATGATTTTCAGCTGTAATGGTTGTGCAAAGCCAAAGGGATGGATTTGTTGTATATTTTTAACTTTTATTTTAATGTTCCTCCAAACTAAATGACGAAGAGTCCTTCTGTCCGCCCGTCAGGTGGTGCAGCGGATCAAGGCGGTGGACCACGAGACGCGGTTGCTGGTGGTTGATCAGGAGACGTACGAAAGCCTGCGCAGCCTCCATCTCACGGCCACGGAGGACATGGCCATTCTCGGGACGGAGGTTGCCGCACCTTCGCCCCCTGCGTCCCCGTCGCCGCCGGTGTCGTCCTCGACCCCCGCCTCCCCCACCAAGAAGCGCCAGAACGGCTCTGTGTCCAAGCAGCCCTCCCCGCAGAGCAGCCAGGTGCAGAAGCCCACTAGGAGGTCGCCATCAAAGGCCTTGAAGAAGGTAGGATGGATGTAGAAGTCGAACACTTTTCCCACAGGACTGCAGGTACACAAGCTTCTGCTTGAACACGCCTCACACTTGTTTTCTGGCTGCTGCGTTGCATCCGGTTAAAGGTGTTGCGCAGGTTCTGCAACTTTTCACGCAAGTGAATGTGTGAGCTAGACGCATTCCAGATGTAAGAGGGAAAGCAGAAGGTGAAGTGTCAGGAGGTGGAACCTGTTAGAAGTCATAATGCGGGTTGTTGTTCAGAATCTACAGAAATGTGCTCGTGTTCTTTACTGTCAGTAATTACGTGAAGACCTATAAGCGTTGGGCAGCTTTGTTTTCATAATGCTCTTGTGGCAACGCGTCACAGAGCACAGGTCTGATCAGATTTGGTTTCAGCCATCAGAGAGACGAGTCCACTTCTGCTTTCCGCATCTGCACATGTTTTCATTTTAGGTTTGCCCTGCTGACATGCAAGCAGCGCTCAGGCCCTACTTCTACACGAGGACTGACAGATCCAATCAGGTCCATTTTAAATGTGCCAGGGTCATGGTTTAATGCTGGCTCTGTGTTCTGTGGGGAGCGTTTGGAGCGGCCACTGGAGCCAGGTTTGGGAATTGTGTTGCCTTTATTGTCCTAATGAATCCAATAGCTTTAAAAGATGAGGCTCTGACACCGTGCATTGATTCAGCATCCAATATCTTCTGCAGTCCTCTTTTATGCTCCCAGCTGCGAGAGTGGATCTGGCTTCCGTTAAAACTGGGGATAAAACGGTCTGGTCAGCAATGAAACTAAGAGAAACAACACAAAGTTATGAACAGTACATATATGCTACCGTATTTTTCGGAGTATAGGTCGCACCGGAGTATAGGTCGCATTGTCCAATTATTACCAATACAGTAGATTGGAAAAATCCCTAGATAGGTCGCACCGGTGTATAGGTCGCACCTACGTTTAGCTCTGCTGCAAATGTCTGCCACAGGAGCGCACAGCAAGGCTTTTAAGAAGATTAACACTTAAAAACAATTATTTGTTTGATAAAAATTATAGCAAATATTGTCTGAGCTGAACTTTTCCTTAATAAATGAACGTAATTGTGAAATGAGCTGGATTTAAAAATTTGTTTCGCCGAAAGTGATAAAAAGCCATACAGTATATAGGTCGCACCTGAGTATAGGTCGCAGGGCTTGAAAAAATGATAAAAAGGTGCGACCTATACTCCGAAAAATACGGTAATTGGTTTTGTGGTTTATTTTTTAGATTTTGACAGCAGACCTTGGTTTTCCTCTCGCTAAACCAATGGAGCTCCAAATGTGCCGAGAGCAGCACATTTCTTCTCATATTTTATGTTTTAAGATGTAGCAGAACACGGGGGCTGAGACTCAGAGCTGCCCATGCTAAATCTGAAGATTAGTTGGAAGTGAGCTCCCACCACATTCAGGAGGGGAAAGCAAAAGTTTGCAGTGTGTTTGGGAGAAAAAGAAGACTGTACTTGTGCTGCACGTCCAAACACTTAGCTGAACTGGACAAACTACTGTTTCATGGATGCTTCCATTTTCATTTCACAAGAAAATTTTCAATTGGGATGTTGATTTCTGGATGTCGGTGACAAACAGTGACTGTAAGAGCAAAAACTTCAGGAGGAAGCGATATTGTAGTAACCTTCAACACTTTGGAATTAAAAACTTTAAAGGGGTGCAGTCCACTTTCATCTTGTACTTTCAGTTTCACAACACAGGAAAATGCATGAAGTACTTTTTTCCCTTTCTACACATCAGGTACAACATCTGACTTATGGTGTGTCTATTTCTTCTAGACACTAAAAACAATTTGAACATACATGCTAAGCCAAGAGTAGACAGAGCAGCAGGGACAACCCATCTGAACACGTGACCCAAAAGAGTCCACCCATTTCTGTCCCAAGTTTATCCAGAAGGCCCTGCGACTCACATAGCCGCTTGCGTTCAAGTGCATGTAATTCAAATAACACTGTCACTGTCATCACATAACGAAACTGAAAAACAACTGTAATATCAAAAATGATTAATGTACTGTAAATCTAAATGAAACATTTGCCTTTCATATTTTTAGAGCAATTACAATTTTAATGTGATTTAAAAAAAATATGTGTTGCAATTGAATGCATCATAACCAAAGCGGTAAAAAATTAATACAATTTGCAGGGCCTTCCTGAAGGCTCAGAGCCTTGTGTTTTGGTCCTGCCCATCAACGTTGTGATTGGTTTATTTTCCTGTCAGTTACTGTACAAACTCATCCTGGAGAGACTGTTAGAAATTCTTGCGCCTTCTTTGAAGGCATAGAAGGCCTTCAGGGTTCTCTACTGCTGGATATTAGCTTGTTTGTTGCCTAGTAGTCCTACAAGTAAACCAAAACATAAAGTAGATGGAGGATTCCTGTCAAAGGTTGTAAATCTTTTTTAACTGTTTGCATTTGGAAGTACATAATCAAAGTCCTTAATTAAAGGTATTGTGACATGATGTTGGAAATTTGCACATTTGTCACAACATATATATCTTATATCATTCAGCTCTGTTCATTTTTGCAAAATAAATTATAAATATATATTAAAATTTCATTCCAAGTTATGGTAGTTTTTTCTCTGGGACACGCCCCTAAAAATCTGTGCACTTCCGCAAAACGTCATTGTGACGTACCCGTGGGTAGCCGCTGCTCAACGCGCATGTAAATAATAATGGCGGAGCATGTCGAACAAACACAACCTATTGTTAGTACATGAATGTATTAAAGCAATCGAAGGGTTATTATTCATCCTATACAGTTATTGGACACTCGATCAATTGAAAAGTGATTTAGACACGGTTTATTTCATACACAGTAGCTAAGTGAGGATAGCTTCGTGATGTGGCTTCTTTGTTCTTGGGCTAAGCTAACAGAGTCCCGGTCGCGTCTGAGATCTATAATTTTAAGACAGTAAATCATCCAAAACTCTCATTAATAAACCCTCCCTGAATAAAAAAACTTACTGATGTTACTTGATCGCGCAGACATAATTTAAAAATACATAAATAGCAACGTGGCCTGTATCTCGGCTAGTGTGTTAGCAGCGAACAAACACAACCTATTGTTAGTACATGAATGTATTAAAGCAATCGAAGGGTTATTATTCATCAAATACAGTTATTGGACACTCGATAAATTGAAAAGTGATTTAGACACGGTTTATTTCATACACAGTAGCTAAGTGAGGATAGCTTTGTGATGTGGCTTCTTTGTTCTTGGGCTGAGCTAACAGAGTCCCGATCGCGTCTGAGATCTATCATTTTAAGACAGTAAATCATCCAAAACTCTCATTAATAAACCCTCCCTGAATAAAAAAAATTACAGATGTTACCTGATCGGCAGTAAGATGGTCGCTGCAGACATACGACTCTTTGGTAGGACACCATAGGTCCCTCTTCTCTGTACTTGTCCATTATAGGTGAAGTTTCTCATCTTTTGGGAATTTGTGAATGCTCACTTGTTCACTGCTGATATTAGAACACCCAAATGCGCTACAACGTGACAGCATTTTTCAAGTTACACAAAAAAAGAGGCGATCTTTCAGAAAAAGAATCTGTATGGAAAGCAGTTAACACACCAAACAAACGGGCAAGGCTCTGCCTTATGCCCAGTGCCCACATGTACGTCACGATGACGTTTTGCGGAAGTGCGCTGATTTTTAGGGGCGTGTCCCAGAGAAAAAACTACCATAACTTGGAATGAAATTTTTATATATTTATAATTTATTTTGCAAAAACGAACAGAGCTGAATGATATAAGATATATATGTTGTGACAAATATGCAAATTTCCAACATTATGTCACAATACCTTTAAACTTTGACCGTTAAGTGTTTTTCTATTTAGCCTCTCTTTAAAGAGGAACTTACCCCATTGTGAAATGAAAGCTCCGCCCCAAGACAAGATTTAAAAAATGCAAAGTGGGTGTGCCAAGAGACACCGCCAGAGCCATATATATAGAGAGTTCCGACACTCTTTGATCTCGCCGACAGGCGGTCAATCCTTCCAAACAACGGCTATGGAAACCTTGTGGAGCTGCGCCCTCTGGCGGCGACGGAGCGTTACTGCAGGCAGCTTCAGACTGTAACCAGAGCATGGAACAAATCGCCCCCTCCATGACCCACGTGACTTCCGCATTCCATTCTTACAATGGAACTCTATGGAAGTGTCGCAACTCTCACTTTATATGGCTCTGGACACCGCCTAAAGGAGGGGGAGGTGGTGTGGGGTTAGAGCAAGGAGGTCTGGCCAGGACGAGAGACCGTGACATGCAGCTAGCAGTAGCATAATTTATGCAACATGGAGAGTGATCACAGCGATACAGCTAGTTACGTCAGTGAGGTGGAGGACTTAGAGGTGGAGGACTTTTCACCCCCTCCCTCACCAGAAGCTGAGAGAGACTTGGAGCACAGCGGCCCTGAGCCTTACCAGTTCGAGCCGCTGGCTTCAGGCACTGATGCAGCAATGCAAGATGCTGCTAATGCTAATGCTATGATGCTATCGCTAATCCAACTCCCGATCTCTGCAGGGGAGTGGCTCTGCTTGAACCACTTTTATACTCACGCAGCAGAGGATGTGATGCAGTGTGTACAAGACACGTCAGAGTGAACAGTCGTTG
This sequence comes from Garcialebias charrua, assembly GCA_038048925.1. Classification (NCBI taxonomy): domain Eukaryota; kingdom Metazoa; phylum Chordata; class Actinopteri; order Cyprinodontiformes; family Rivulidae; genus Garcialebias; species Garcialebias charrua. The sequence goes on from JBBPBX010104645.1 coordinate 8,657, forward strand.
ACCAATAAGTAAATTAGGCTGCAGTACCACAGTTCAACCCATAGGATTAGTTTAAACACGTTTTTAGACCAAATATTGCCGATTTGAACAAATACGCACAAAAACATGAAAATTAACACAGACATAGTGCTATACAACATTTTACACACATTCTAGGGAGTTTATCAGATTTAAAAAAGTTAATTTTGGGGTAAGTTCCTCTTTAAGAATCAGAGCAACTCCGCCTTGAATGCTGAATTAGACGAGGGTCCCTGAGAATGAGGAAAAAGAGATTAAGGGATTTAACTTTATTCATCTATAACAGAAACATCAGTTTTTCAGAATTTATAATACATCTGCAGACTGAAAATCCTAAAAATGTAAGCCAAATAAAACAATTGTTTTCCTTTTACTCTTCTCTCTTCGGCATCAACAGTCAAAGTAAGCAGGAACTTTTCTGCAACCATGGTTACCTTCACATTTGTCCAATAAATAACCTCACAGAAGGTTTTGTGATTGTTTGTGCATGTGTTCTCCACACAAGAGGACTCTGTCTGCAACTCTCCTCTGTTTTATGGTCACTCATCTCCAGGGGTGACTTTCTGCTGCGTTCCTCTGTGTTTACTTGCTTCTTGACTTGTCAAACAGCAGTTTTCAGATCATATGTGTACTTGGGATATGTGTGTGGTTTTCTCATTTTTAACTCTATTTGTATCTTTATCATCGCTGTCATAGAAAAGGCCAGAAGTTTGTCAAGATCTTGTTTTTCGTAACCTAAAGTTAGGATTGCAGATTATTTTTGAAACCTCAGTCTAACTTTTAGTGCTTTATACCTCATATCTGTTTAAAAGCTTAGTGGTTATCACTGTTGCATCACAACAATAAGGCCCTGGGCTCAATCACCAGTTTGGACCTGGGGTCTTTTCAGGGTGGAGTTTGCATGTTCTCCTCGTGCTTGTGTGGGTTTTCTTTCAGTTTCCTCCCACAGTCCAAAACATGCCTGTTTGGGCTTCCTTCAGGCCCAGGCCTCCCTCGCAAAAGAGATTTGGGACCTCATTAGGATTCGTCTGGTTAAATAAAGGTTAACAAATTAAACTTTACTTTCTAATTTGTTGGTCGTTCCACTGACGGCCAGCGAAAATGCAATGAATGAAACGCTGAGGCTTGAGGAACATTATGAGCCAAGGGATGAGGTGGATCACTTTACCAAAACACACACCTGAGGTGTCAGTGCTCTGGTCTTCCTCTACTTCATTCACACACACAAACACACACAAAGAGCTGTGTCCCTGTGGTACGCTTTAGAAAACGTGTTGGGTGTCACTTTCTCACCAGAACCTTGTTTTAGCTTCACACACACACACACACGTGCATGATTGTCCACTCACACATGTTTTGATGTAAATCAGTCATCTAAATTTGATATTGTCTGCTGACTTTGTGTCTGTCTCTCATGATCTTCATGAGCTTTATGCACAACCCTAGTGTGTCATTGTTGTAACACTTCCCACACTCTTGCAATGTTCTAAACTCTTAACCTACATCATTTTTAACAACATACGTATATGTACTTTACAGTACTGTGACATTTTACTCACTGTTCTGGTCGGGCTCAGTTCCAGTCCAGCAGACGAAGCCCACCGCCCCGTCCAGGTTGATGTGCGCGTGAATAATTGAGCTTCAGGATTATTTGGACTGTCCTGCCAGTTCTGGGAGCTTGCGTTGCAAAGCTTTCCCTCCATTTCAGCAGAAAGCAGTGGCCGGAAGCACTGTTGGCTTCTGGGTAGTGTATTTCTTTTTGACTGGTGTTACAGTATAGGCTTGTTGAAAGAAAACTACAAAATGGAAGCACCTGTCCCAACTTTTTATCCCATTCTGTCCCAATCATGTGAGTAATATTAAAGTTGACAATCATTGAAAACGCACGAAAGTCGAACCGCAAAGTAGCAAGGGACTACTATTGTTAGCTTTTATATCATTAGCCTAATTGGTAACTCTATATTGGCGTGAATGTGTTTTTCTCGTGTACCCTTCCTCATCACTGCTGGATATGAGCACCAGCAGCGACCCCCGTGACCCAGAAATGAAGAAGCAAGTAGAGATAATGGATAGATGTTTATTTCCTGTTGACTGTTTTCTTTACCCTTTAATCGTTATCTCACACACACACACACACACCTGTCAGCATTCTGTAATCATCCCACTTGTTCTCACTTCCTAATCATCCCCTCCAGCAGATTAAGCTCTCCAGTTTTATTCTTTTACTGTCAGATCCTCATATGTGAGCTCTGGTTTGTGTCCTGGCTCATGTTTCCAGTCCTGCTTTGTCTTTATTTATCCAACAGATTTATGTGGAAATACGCCTGCTTGCCTGTGATCTGCTCTGCACCCTTGGGTCCTACACAGAATCTTTTAGTATGTTGATTTTTTATTTTTTTTCCCACATAAACACATGGACTGGTGCATTCTCAGCTGCTTTTGTTTTTATTTTGTAGCAGCACTGACAGTCTGTAAGATTAGGTATGCGCGATATTGGAATTTTGGCCGATATCCAAAATATTAAAACTTATTTGGCCGATAACTGATACCAATACCTATATTTTTTCCCTAGACCTACTTACTCTTTTTCTGTCTAACGTTCGCTCGCTCGACAACAAAATGGATCTACTTCGTTTGAGGGTGACCACGTCGGAGGAGATGAGAAGATGCTCCGTGCTTTGTCTTACGGAAACCTGGATTTCTGAGGAAACTCCAGACTCTGTTTACGAGCTGGACGACCGGCTCTTTTTCAGAACAGACCGGTGCACCGAGACTACGGGGAAAACGCGAGGCGGCGGTGTTTGTATTTACGTACACAAAGATTGGTGCACGAACTGTGCTGTGATAAAAAGAGCTTGTTCAGCTGCCGTGGAGTTGATCACAATAAGATGTAGGCCGCACTACATGCCACGTGACTATTCAGTGATCTTAATCAGCGTTATTTACATCAATCACGTTGATCTTCAAGTCTCCCTCCCAGCCTTCAATAAGAACGTCTTCACAGCTACGAGAGGAGATAAAACG
>JBBPBX010104646.1:0-11698 GCA_038048925.1 Garcialebias charrua
AGAGAAGAGGTGTGGTATTGCATGAGGAAATCTGGAGTGGCAGATAAGTATGTTAGACTGGTACAGGACATGTATGAGGACAGCAGGACATGTATGAAGACAGCAGGACATGTATGAGGACAGCAGGACAGTGGTGAGATGTGCTGTGGGAGTGACAGATAGCTTCAAGGTGGCGGTGGGATTGCATCAAGGATCGGCTCTGAGCCCCTTCTTGTTTGTTCTGGTGATGGACCGACTAACAGATGAGGTCAGGCAGGAATCCCCATGGACTATGATGTTTGCAGATGACATTGTGATCTGTGGTGAGAATAGGGAACAGGTGGAAGACAACTTGGAGAGGTGGAGGTATGCACTTGAAAGAAGAGGAATGAAAGTCAGCCGTAGTAAGACAGAGTACATGTGTGTGAATGAGAGGGAGGCCAGTGGAACAGTGAGGCTACAAGGAGCAGAGGTCACAAAGGTGCAGGACTTCAAGTACTTGGGGTCCACTGTCCAGGAAAATGGGGAATGTGGTAAAGAGGTGAAGAAGAGAGTCCAGGCAGGATGGAGTGGATGGAGAAAAGTTTCAGGAGTGATTTGTGACAAAAAGGTGTCAGCAAAGGTCAAAGGAAAAGTTTACAAGACAGTGGTGAGACCAGCTATGTTGTATGGTCTGGAGACAGTGTCATTGACAAAAAGACAGGAGAAAGAACTGGAAGTAGCAGAAATGAAGATGCTGAGGTTCTCCTTAGGAGTGACAAGGATGGATAAGATCAGGAATGAGATAATCAGAGGTACAGCACATGTTGAACAACTGGGAGATAAAGTTAGGGAGGCCAGACTGAGATGGTTTGGACATGTCCAGAGGAGGGACAGTGGGTATATTGGTAGAAGGATGTTAGAAATGCAGCTGCCAGGAAAAAGACAAAGAGGGAGACCAAAGAGGAGATATATGGATGCAGTTAGAGAGGACATGGAGGTAGTTGGAGTGAGGACAGAGGATGCAGAGGACAGAGTGAGGTGGAGGAGGATGACTCGCTGTGGCGACCCCTGAAAAGGGAAAAGCCGAAAGAAGAAGAAGAATATAATAAAACAAAAACAAACAAACATAAGAAATTGTCATAACTTACGTGTGCATGTAGTCAGCTGGAGGCTCTCAACACATTTAGTCAAGTATTAGAGAATTCAGTGAGGCCTAGGTCAGAGGATATGGACATCAGAGATTGTAAAATAAATTCAAATCATGCAGGTAACAATTAATGAAGAACCCCAACTGACATAATTAGAAGTAAAAGCCAAAATACTGTATATAAAATGACCAATAAATACACTTGAAATGCATCAATTAAATTAAAAAAAGGAGAACTTTACCTCATGTTTTATAATTTAATTTACCTTCATATTTATTTTTATGCTTTGTTCCAATAAACTTTACATACTGTTTTTAAAAACATATTTTTGTGTTCCTTTTTACTTGTATCTGCATTTGTGCCTCCCAATATTTATATTGTAAATATTTATTTATTTTATATTTATTCCCCCAAAAGTCTTTTTATTTCCATGTGTTTTTACACTTCTCTGTCACCCGTTTTTACTTCATCTTATGTATTTCTGTCTCATGATGTAAATAAGGTGGGCAGAGCTTCTTGGGTCAGCTCCACTTCTATTGGTCAAAAAAACAGGAAGGAGCAGGATCCATGTGTAGATCTACTGTGCATGAAGCAGAAATGCATAAGGTAAAGTCAAAACAGGAGACATAGAAATGTAAGACCCATTTAAAAAAGAAAAACTTGTGGGAAAAAAAATATAAACAATAATTGAATATAAACATTAAAAGGCACAAATGCATCTACAAGAAAAACAAAAATATATATTTTAAAAATACAGTAAAATGTAAATTATAAGCAGAAATATATAATTTATTGGAACTAACCTGGAAAATAAAAAGGTCAATTAAATTATATAACATGAAGTAAATTTCTCCTTTGTAATTTAATTTGTGCATTTTTAGTGTATTTATTAATTTATCAGTCCATTCATATACATGCTTTTACTTCTAATTATGTCAGTTTTGATCTTCCATAACAATGAACATACCAAACAATGGAAAACAAAAACCAAAGTAGCCAGCACTTACCCATTACAGGGTTGGCCTCACAGGTACTTCTTTGTGTACAACTGGATCCAGAAGCTTTAGGTATTTTTCTCCCAGACTAGCCGAGGGAAAAAAAAGACAATGTAGTACTGAAATGTGTGTGTATACAGTATTTAAATGTTAAAATTTACAGATTATACCTGACAACAGGTCCAGAGGAAAATGTTGGAGCAGGTAGGTGGGAGACCTTTAAAACAAAAGTACATTTACTCTTAAAGTACAAATGATATGGTTGCAGACGTACTAACCAAACCAGCAACCAAGATGAAGTTGAAAAAGTATGAAATGTTTGTTTGGTGTATGAAGAATTTATTTAGGTTTGAAACATTAAGAGCCTGAGGGAGTTACCCAAAATGTGAGCAAGTGGGGGTGTTGACATTATGAATGTTTTTGTATTGCTCTCATTTTGTTTGAATTTGTTTTTCTTTATAGGCTTGTTTTGTATTGGATGCTCAGATGCATCATGTGACTTTTAATTTACTGCACCTGTGCAGCTTTAATTAATAAAAGGTGTGTGCTCCTTCAAACTCTGGGTGAATGAAGTGGAGCAACATGAAACCAAACCATGTTCAAGCGTCACGTTTAATGCTGAGAGCAAAGTGAACTCTGTTAACAAAAAATCAGTGTCTTAATTGCTTTACTCAAACTACCGGTACTTAGAAATTACCTCTCAATGACGAGTGGCTCACTTTACCGCAGTTCTCAAGGCTAGGTTCTGAGTCTGATCCAGTTGTGTCAGATGGGGTTGGATTGAAGAGCTGAGAGCAGAGAGGCACAGCTGATCTCTGACAACCTGCAGAATCAAAGAGAACATGTGATAAATCTTTAGTTTCTGTTCTACATGCATCACTTTGATGCTTCCATCAACTTAGAGACAAATAAAGAGCATTCAAACCTAAAGATTCGCATCAACAAGGGACAAACACCTCTGCTGTGTTACTGTGAACAGTTTAGCACCACCACCACCAAAGTCTGGCACTCATATTAGCCTGCCTGTGTGTCTGTTAGCAAAATATCTCATGTTCCAGTAAATCTTTAATGAAACTCTCAGAAAGTAATTGACTCTCAAGACCTCGTGAATGAGATATATCTTCCTTCAGCCTCTTGTTTAAGCAGCTACAAAAACAGTATGTTGCTGAAATACGTATTTAAAGTAAATTAGTATTTCAGCCTGGCTGCGGTTATTGTTCTGCTGGCTAGTGAGCGCATGTGTGTTAACAGACATGCGACGCAAACAGCGTGAGGATGCGGGGCCTGTCTCTTTGAAAAACCATCCAGGAACTAAGCCAAAAAAAAAAAAAAGCGTAGCATATATGGCTTATTTAAACGCTAGAATAACCTAACCTGCAGTGTTTTACTTGCCTCAAATTATCTGCCTCAGCAGCATACACGACACACCCGTTTTAGCTCGTTGTTAGCTTAGCTTTTAGCAACAGCAGGTTTTGTTCATTCAACTGAACAGAGCTAAAAAAGCTAGCAAATAAACAAAACCGAACCGACCTTCAACTTCCAACTGAATGTCCAGTCGTCGTCCAGAGTCTGACCAGTCGTCGTCCAGAGTCTGACCAGTCGACGTCTAATAAAAAGCAAGTTTTACGAGCGCTGAGTCCAACACAACAACAGCTTCTTGTCCAACAGTTGAAAGGAAATGGCTACATTTGAAAGAAGCGCGCGAAGCAAGAGGCGTTGATTGGTTGGATATGATCACATGCTACTTCACCCGATAAACAAGAGTGGCGTTGATTGGTTAGGACAAAGTTCACATGCAACCTGACAAGCAAGAGTGGCGTTGATTGGTTGGGACGTACATGATCACGTTCTACCCCCAATAACGCATGAGACCACAAACAGAAAAATGGTAGAAAGCAAACACGCCTGGAGTAACGCAGAATAAAATTGAATAATGATAATAATAATAATGATGATAATAATAATACCCTGATGCATGCTCAATAATAATAATAATATACTAATATATATATATATATATATATATATATATATATATATATATATATATATATATATATATATATATACAACAATATAAAAAAACAGCTCGAGCTGTTTCAAAAAACTGACAAAACGTTTAAAACAGAAGTACTAAAAATAAACCAGTGTGAAAATACTTTGTGTAAAATATCTTGGCCAAAAGTTTAAACATAAGTATAGATTAAGTATACTTAGACTTTTAGTTTATTTTTAGTATAAGTCAAGTATTGTGTAAAATAAACTTGGCCAAGTATACTTTTGATAAGTACCTAAAAAGTATACTGAAAGTATACTCTTATTTTTTTAGTTTAAAATTAGTGTACTTTAAGTATACTTGCATATACTACTTTTTGGTAAGGGATCACTTCTCTCAGTGCTGCGTCTGTTGCTTAAAAAAAATAAAGCCAAGGAAGGCGCAGTTGGCTTGCAGTCTGGGACCAGATCAGAGCCAGATGCCAGTCTTTGTAAACCTCTGAGGCTGGCGCATTCGGTCTGCAGGCAAAAACCGGATCAGAACCACACCCAGCGCAGGTGTCAGTGCAGCTCATGATCTCAGAATCGGGGTGGAACTGGCACACAACACCACGCCGTCTCTGACTGTTATGCGGATCTGGCGACTTGTAAACGAGCCCGGTAAGGAGTTGGCTCAGAGTTGTAAACCGCATCTGACTGTTATGCGGATCTGGCGACTTGTAAACGGATCCGGCCCAAATGTAAATGCTGTCTGGGGAGTCAGTCCGACCAGAGGAGGCTTTTTTCGGACACATGAGCTAGAAACGGTCTGGAAGTCGCCCCCTAGCGGACAAAAGTGGTACTGCACCATTTTTTGCCCAAAATGAAAAACAGCGATATCAGAGCCAAAAATGGATCTAAAAATATGGGGGAAAAATCTATAAATAACACGCTTCTGCGTATAACACGCAGGACATTCAAATGAGTAAAAAAAACTGTGTGTTATAGACCGATTTTTACGGTACCTCTGGATCAGATCTGGTTGGCAGGCCGCAGACTGACCAAGTCTTTCGGATGGGGGACGAAACGTTTCTCACTTAAACAAACTAGTCCAGATGACACAATTTAACCTTTTTTGTTGTTGTCTACCTGCATGATTGAGCTTAAAAACCTTTTTTTCTCTCTGAGTCATGTTACTCTGCCTTCTACAGGTTTAAGACTGTCCACTGTTTGCTGTTTCCTCTCACCAGCTGGTGTCCTTGAAAACCAAGTGAAGAATTCAACATCCAAACACTTGATGGAGTGTGTGTTTTCCTGGATAAATTGCTTCTCCTGGATGATGTCTAAATGGACATAAAGCTGATGGATTTATTGTGATGTGAAAAGTAGAAAATGAGGTTGATGCAGTTATGTAAAAAGACTGAATATAAAAAAAAATGCTTTTCACATGTTGTAAATACTTAGTGAAAATGCAAAAGATGTGGAAAATATTTTGTATAAAAATCTTTATAAAAAAAATTACACAATCATGACTGTTTTTAAATCATTCTGTTTCAGGCAGATTTTTTTTTGTGTCACCTAAAATTGTTCAATTTAAAATACTTTTTCTGAATAAAGATGAGGAAGTTTTGTTCATTTTAATTTTTTACTGGAACTTTTTTATTATGATAACACTTTCATTCCCCTGTTTTATTTTCTTAGAGCAATGATTAAAATTAATTTTAGGTATTTTATCAAATGCATTTAAATTTAATGTGAAAGCTGTAAATAAGACACTTATACGGGGCATGAATTCCTTCAGACAGTGATGAATTAATTGGAAAATTCATAGATTCAGACACATTCGTGCTTGCTGTTATGAAGGAGATATTGTCCTTGCACCTACAGTATGAAGTCTGCAGACAATAAACCGTCTTGACTTACATCTCCCACAGCCAAAGTACCCGCCCTCCCCCTTGTTTCTCACTTCCTCCCTTCTTCCCTCCACCTCTCCATCTGTCTATTTCCCTACAACCTCCTCCTTCTGTCTCTGTTTACTAAGTTGTGCCCACAATTGCTGCTCACCTTGAAGGCCAAAGTAAAAGTTCTCAGTTGTGGTTATTTATAATTTGGTTTTTATTTAAACCACAGGTGCAATAAAACACTCAGAGAAGAAGATAACACCTGATGTGTCTGAAACCCGCTCTCCGGCTGCAGGAAAACACGCTCCCATTTGCTGAAAAATCTCATCAAGTTGAACAGGTCAGGTTCAGAATGATACACACGCAGTCAAATGTTGGGGTAAAAGGCTGGAGCCACATGTGAAGATTACCTGCAGAGAGACGGTACTGCGGCACCGGCAGCCCGTGGTTTCCTAGTTTGGTGTGAATTGAGTTGTGATGAATACAAATCTGCTGTTGAAAGCATCCAGGTTTGACCTTCCCAGCTGAGGGTGGAACAGGGGAATGTATAAGAATGATGGTGTGACTTTAACACACTATGCTGAGAATATGGGAGCAATCTGACTGGAGTTATAAAAGATTAGACAGCTAGTATACTGCAAATGTGAAATCAATTTCCAGCATAGTGGTTGCAGAATAAACATTTTTTTTATGGTCACACTAGTCATAAGTATTTCTGCTTTAATAAACTAAAAATGTAATGATAAAGAGATCACTGCAGATGTGTGACCAATAAGTAGATTTCCAAAAGGTACTGTATTACAGAGGTCCTTAAAAATATCACTATTCACTTTTGGGTCATGCATGGTAATGAATTTAAAGATTTTCAGGAGAAGGATCCTCTTGACAGCATGGTTATCTGCATATAATTTCATGGTAATTCAGTTCTGACCAAGGGGCCTGATTTGGCTCACTGATATACTGGTAGATATAAAAAGCAATACTGCAAAGGTATAACTTGACAAAAATATTAAAAATACTATGTCAACATAGCTGGTTCTGAATCCTCCACTACTCCTCTATTTTTGGGGTTCCACAGGGCTCTATTCTAGGCCACTTGCTTTTCTTCCTTTACTTGCTTCCTTTAGGATCAATCCTCAGAAAGCATGGGATCTTTTTTCACTACTGTGCTGACAACAGTCAGAGATATATATCACTAAAAAAGAAAGACGCCCCCTCAATTAGGCCACTTCTGTTGTGTCTTGAAGTCATCAAAGCCTGGATGTCCTTAAACTTTTTACATTTTAATGAAAGGAAAACAGAAGTGATGGTGTTTGGTCCTAGTGGCTCCAGTGAACCTGGCCCTGTTGATCTGGGTCCTCCGGCACCACATTTACGCAGAAGGCAGGTGGATGAAAATTAGACATTTAACAAAGTTCAATCAGGTCATCTGGACGGTTTCTTTCTTTGTCTTTCTTTTTTTTTTGTTGAGATGTTTTGTCCTTCATCCAAAGGACTTCATCAGTCCAACGAACCACAAACAAACTCAGTCCCACAAGCAACATACTCATTGTGGACCAACCACTTTGCTGGAAATAAGACAGTTTTAATCCTTTTTAACCTGGATTACTGAGCATGAACTTTGATGGTTTGCATCACTTTGGCTATGGCTGCTTCAGAGGAGTCAACGGGGGAGAGGTCGGCCCCAGAATCCATTTTATCACTAGCAAAATGGTTCGTCCACCATGTGAGTGTGCTGCTTGTGGAACTGAATTTGTTTGTGGGTTCTCGGACTGATGAAGGATGAAACGTTTCAACAACAGCAAAAAAATAATAAATAAAAATAAAAATAAAAAAACATCCAGATGACTTTACTGAACTTTGTTGGATTTTTTAAAACCTGGATTATTGCACATGAATTTTGAAATTAGACATTTACTTTAATAATTAAATGGAAGACGTTCAAAAGTGGTGCAACAAGTCAGTATCATGAGCCCCAGTAACTAAAGCCAAGATTCAAATGACACCCAAGGAGTTTGTTAAAAATCATTTGTATCTGATATTTTTATTTCAGGTTTAGGTAGCTCTAATACATTGACTACTGCGTCGGGGAAAACCAAAATATATATAAAAATTGTCATGAACGGCTGCTTCTGTGAAGAACGGGCAGTGGACTCACGAGGTAGCTTGGCGACCTCATTTATTTTACAAAAGAGAGCTGTAAGAGTAATCACCAGAAAACATTTTAGTCACCCATCAAACACTTTGTTTCTTCAGCTAAACTTATTGAAATTCCAGGAATTGGTAGAATATAGTATTTTATCAGTTATGTATAGGGCTCATAATAACACATTACCTTTAAATATCCAAAGAAATTTTATAAAAAGACAAAGTTATTACAATCTCAAAGGGACAGAGATATTCATCAAACCACAATTCAGAACCAGCTTAAAGGGACGGTCTACCTCAATTCAGGGAGTTCGATTGTGGAATGCTCTGGAGAGTGATGTTAAAAATGAAAAATCAATGTATACATTTAAGAAAAAGGTAAAAAAAGACTTGCTCAAAAACTATATATGATGTAACCTTGCGTGTTTGTGTATTACACCTATGTTGTACTTATGATGTAGCTTAGTGCGTTTGTGTATCACAGTTAGAAAAATTAAGTAGAATTATTCATTTTTGTGATGTATTTTGTGTATTACATTTAGGAAAATTAAGTAGAATTATTCATTTTGTGAACATCTTGATGTTGTGCCATCTTTTAATTTGTGTATTACAGTTAGAAAAATTAAGTAGAATTATTCATTTTATGATCTAGTTTGTGTATTACAGTTAGGAAAATTAAGTAGAAAAAAATAATAAAAAAATAGGAAAATTAAGTAGAAAAAAAATTAAGTGTGATGTATTTTGTGTATTAGTTAGAAAAATTGTGTATTAGTTAGAAAAATTAAGTAGAATTATTCATTTTGTGATGTAGTTTGTGTATCACAGTTAGAAAAAGTAAGTAGAATTATGGGTGATGTAGTTTGTGTATTACAGTTAGAAAAATTAAGTAGAATTATTCATTTTGTGATCTAGTTTATGTATTAGTTAGGAAAATTAAGTAGAATTATTCATTTTGTGATGTAGTTTGTGTATTACAGTTAGGAAAATTAAGTAGAATTATTCATTTTGTGATGTAGTTTGTGTATTACAGTTAGAAAAATAAGTAGAATTATTCATTCTGTGATGTTGCTTGAAGGTTATCATTGGTTGAACAAACTGTGAAATAAGGGGCAGATATAATAAGATTTCATCTTCTTTCTGCTCCCTTCATTTTATCCTACTTGTATTCTTGTATCTGATGAAACTGTCTTGTATTGTTCTTTTAAAATGAATGAATAAACATCAAAGCTTTATTGAACAGCTAACAGCACGACATGTTAACGTCTCGTGTCACGCTCAGTTCACAACTAAAACACACACACTGCGCATGCTCAGTCTATACTGGCTACGGCAACCCAACTGGGACATATCACCACATCTCCCCCTTTTAACAGGAAACACACATGTTTCTAAACTATTCTAAACTACCCTGTATATAACATCCGAACACTAGGACGTTGGGGTAGACTGCCCTCGGTCCACAGCAACGTAGGGATTATTCTGCCCTCGATAGTTGCTGTTCCTATTAATTCGGTGAACAACTAAACATTTTCCCAGTTACTATTTACCCACACTTCAGAACTCTATGTTTCACCCTTATACCTACAAACTACACAGGTCTATGTTTCACACTTATACATACAAACTACACAGGTCAACTTCACTTTATCCTTTTTTTTTTAGTCATTAAGTGTCTCGGTACCTTAGAGGGATTCTGATTACCCTTCCCCTGGAAGTCACCTGTGAACCTTGTGGAGTTGAGCGCTCCACCTCTGGACCCATATGTCTCTGATCAGGAGTTCTGGTCGCAGAATCAGCACCGTCTTCAGGTGGAAAGCTACTGTTCAGTGTCACTGGAGAATCAGGTGGTTGTAGCTGATCTGGTTGATCTGTGGGAAGTGGGACAGCTTGCAGATGTCTCCGGTTCCGTCTTAATACAGCTCCATTCTCCGTTTCCACCATATACGACCTTGGCTCATGGCATTTGCCGATGACCTTTGCTGGGGTTTTCCAACTCTTTTCACCATCCAGTTTTATCCTGACGTCCTGTCCCGGTTGTAGTGCAGGAAGTGGTTGTGCAGAATGATGGCGATCATGGAAGAACCTGTAGGTTTCCTTTGTCTGTCTGTCCTTTTGTTGAATCTCATGTCTGTCCACTGGAGCAGCTTTCAACGTGCTCTCCAGCACTGGAAGTTGTAAGGATTGGCTTCCTTCATCCCCAGTCAGTTCATAGTAGTCAGTTTATTAGGCTTCCTTCATCCCCAGTCAGTTCATAGTAGTGAGTTAGTTTATTAGGCTTCCTTCGTCCCCCTCTGTTAGTCAGTTCCTAGTCTGTTAGTTTATTAGCTTCCCTTCCAGTTTAGTTTCATGTTTACCTCCAGTTCTGTCCCTAGTTACTTTCATGTTTTAGGTTAGTTTTCCGGTTCTGCTCTGTGTCTCTAGTTGAGTGTCTCCGTTGATTGTCCCCAGGTGTCTGTGATCATGTCTCGTCATAGCTGTGTGTATATAAGCCCTGTTTGTGTCTCATTTCATTGTCGGTGCATAGTTTGGTGTAGTCTGGTAAACCCTCATGTCTCTCGCCACAGCTCCTGTGAGTATTGCTGCCACGACAGCCTTGTTTATTTTGTTATTAAAAGTATTTATTTTACGATCTCTTGCCTCCTGTGTTTCCGTCTGCGCCACTGGGTTTTAACACGCTCTCTGAGTGAAACCGTGACATTATGCACCGACCATACAAAAAACCCAGCAGACGGAACGGGTCGCCTACCTGTTTGCTCGACTCCACGCAGAGGGACGAGGTCGTTTTCCGGTGTGGTGGATTTCGGCTCCACGAGGACCGCCTGACGTCCTGCTCCAGTTCGGCTCTCCCTCCAGGTCCACTCGTTGTCTCCGGCTGGACCTCAGGGGAGGACAATGACGACGACCTGTGTTTTCCTCTTTTCCCCCAGTCTCCGCGCCGCCGTAGAAGCGGTAGAAAGATGACCCGGAAGTGTTCACCTGCGCCTCCGTCTTGGTCAGCTGAGCGGCCTCGGTCCAGCGAGTCCGAGTATTTTGGGCACGACTCCAGCGCTCCAGTGGGAGAGAGTTCCATGGCCTCACCTCCTAGGTTTCCGGTGAGGGTGGAGACAAACGCTCCACTGTCGCTCGCAGCTGTCCCGGCTCGGTCTGGTGAACCCCGTCCCAGCAGCTCCACGGGGGCGGGTCTTCACACCACTCACTCTTTCCCCTGTTCATCTGACCAGATGGAGGGGGACCAGCCCGCAGGTCAGTCCTCTGAATACTGTTTATTCTCCCCAGCAGAGGTCACCCTAGGAGAGCCGTCAGGGGTGATGTATACTCTTGACACTACGCCCCCACCCAGAGACGCTCCTTTGTCATAATCAAACACACACCAGCTTCAGTCCAAAGAAATCCTACAAATAAACCGGACTTTACAAAGTTTAATCACCTCAGCTAAAAATAACCCGGACTGTTTTGATTTTGTGCTTTCCCTCGCTGAGAAGTTCATATTATCTCAACCCGGTATGACCCAGCTCCCTGAATATGAACAATTTTTACTCGGAATAAGGACTCTAAAATTATCCACCTCTGA
>JBBPBX010104647.1:0-11698 GCA_038048925.1 Garcialebias charrua
ATAGTCCCTCCAGCGTGTCCTGGGTCTTCCTCTGGGTCTCCTCCCGGTGGGACATGCCCGGAACACCTCACCAGGGAGGCGTCCAGGAGGCATCCTAACCAGATGCCCGAGCCACCTCAACTGGCTCCTCTCGATGTGGAGAAGCAGCGGCTCTACTCCGAGTCCCTCCCGGATGACTGAGCTTCTCACCCTATCTCTAAGGGAGAGTCCAGCCACCCTGCGGAGAAAACTCATTTCAGCCGCTTGTATCCGAGATCTCGTTCTTTCGGTCACAACCCAAAGCTCATGACCATAGATGAGGGTGGGAACGTAGATCGATCGGTAAATTGAGAGCTTTGCCTTTCGACTCAGCTCTCTCTTCACCACGACAGACCGGTACAGCGCCCGCTTCACTGCGGATGCTGCACCTATCCGCCTATCGATCTCACGCTCCAGTTTTCCCTCATTCGTGAACAAGACCCCGAGATACTTAAACTCCTCCACTTGGGGCAGGACCTCCTCCCCGACCCGGAGAGGGCATGCTACCCTTTTCCGGCTCAAGACCATGGCCTCGGATTTGGAGGAACTGATCCTCATCCCGGCCGCATCACACTCGGCTGCAAACCGCTCCAGCGAAAGCTGTAGATCACGATCTGATGAAGCCAATAGGACCACATCATCTGCAAAAAACAGAGAAGCGATTCTAAGGCCACCAAAACGGATCCTCTCAACACCTTGGCTGCGCCTAGAAATTCTGTCCATAAAAGTTATGAACAGAATCGGTGACAAAGGGCAACCTTGGCGGAGTCCAACTCTCACTGGAAACGAGCCTGACTTACTGCCGGCAATGCGGACCAAGCTCTGACACCGGTCGTACAGGGACCTAACAGCCCATATCAAAGGGCCTGGTACCCCATACTCCCGGAGTACCCCCCCCCGAGGGACGCGGTCGAATGCCTTCTCCAAGTCCACAAAGCACATGTAAACTGGTTGGGCAAACTCCCACGCACCCTCCAGGACCCTGTTGAGGGTGTAGAGCTGGTCCAGTGTTCCACGACCAGCACGAAAACCACACTGCTCCTCCTGAATCCGAGGTTCGACTATCCGACGGACCCTCCTCTCCAGAACCCCTGAATAGACCTTACCAGGGAGGCTTAAGAGTGTGATCCCCCTATAGTTGGAACACACCCTACGGTCCCCCTTTTTGAATAGGGGAACCACCACCCCAGTCTGCCAATCCAAGGGAACTGCCCCCGATGTCCACGCGATATTGCAGAGTCGCGTAAGCCAACACAACCCCACAACATCCAGAGCCCTAAGGAACTCCGGGCGAATCTCATCCACCCCCGGAGCCCTGCCACCGCGGAGCTTTTTAACCACCTCGGTGACCTCAGCACCAGAGATCGGAGAACCCGACCCAAAGTCCCCAGGCTCCGCTTCCTCAGTGGAAGACGTGCCAGTAGGATTGAGGAGGTCTTCGAAGTATTCCGCCCACCGACTCACAACATCCCGAGTTGAGGTCAACAGCACGCCATCCCCACCATAAATGGTGTTGGTCGCGTACCGCTTCCCCCCCCTGAGACGCCGGATGGTGGACCAGAATCGCCTCGAAGCCGTACGGAAGTCATTCTCCATGGCCTCTCCGAACTCCTCCCACGCCCGAGTTTTTGCCTCAGCAACCACCCGAGCCGCATGCCGCTTGGACTGTCGGTACCTATCTGCTGCTTCCGGGGTCCCACAGGCCAAAAAGGCCCAATAGGACTCCTTCTTCAGCATGACAGCATCCCTCACCGCCGGTGTCCACCACCGGGTTCGAGGGTTGCCACCACGACAGGCACCAACAACCTTGCGGCCACAACTCTGATAAGCTGCCTCGACAATAGAGGCGCGAAACATGGCCCACTCGGGCTCAATGTCCCCCGCCTCCCTCGGAACGTGTTCAAAGCTCTCCCGGAGGTGGGAGTTAAAGCTCCGTCTTACGGGAGACTCTGCCAGACGTTCCCAGCAGACCCTCACAATACGTTTGGGTCTGCCAGGTCTGACCGGCATCTTCCCCCACCATCGGAGCCAACTCACCACCAGGTAGTGGTCAGTGGACAGCTCCGCCCCTCTCTTCACCCGAGTGTCCAGGACATGCGGCCGCAGATCAGATGAGACGACAACAAAGTCGATCATCGAACTGCGACCTAGGGTGTCCTGGTGCCAAGAGCACATATGGACACCCTTATGCCTGAACATGGTGTTCGTTATGGACAATCCATGACGAGCACAGAAGTCCAATAACAGAACACCACTCGGGTTCAGATCAGGGCGGCATTTGTCGTATTTTCTCTTTTTGAAGGAAACCAGGCAAAGAGTTAGAACCACCTCTTCATGCAGATGAACCACTCCTATCTGTTTTAACACAGACAGTAAGTTTCACTTCAGAGAGAAACACCTTCTGCAGACGTCTCAAGACGAGACACAAAGAAAAGATGGAGTTCACAGAACCCAGGGCTCCGAGAGCTGTCGACCAGGCAACCAGAATCCCACTGCAGCTGACTGCCAGAACCAGTAGCCATGGGCCTTCATCCCTCCAACCGATGACAGGTGAACTTTGAGGATACTTCAGCCTCTCAGTCACCAGAACATCTGAGGCCTTGCTGGTATCACTAGCAGCTGTCGGCACCATGCTCTGACCCATCTACATCCTGGTAGGAGACTTTTCAATGCCTTCCTGGTGACCCTACATCCCAATAAACTTATCAGACTAGCTCCACTTTACAAACATAAACCAGTCCCAAGTCTGCCTTACAACGTTTCAGCAATTTTAATAATCAATTAGACCTTTGATTCAACATCGTTTAATATTTGGTTCACTTTTGTCACTTTTGTTTTCATTATATACTGTATGTCGCAGATTTTTTTTTTTTAATAATAAAATGCATAAAAATCAACTGAATTTGTGATTTTGGCTCATCTCTGTGCATGAATTGTTCTATTTCATCCTTCCTGACCGCCAGAGGGCGGTGCTGAAAGTACGGAATATTCCCTTCGCGCATGCGCTGTTCGAGTAATTATATCAACGACGTCACACAGGTGTGACCGGATAAGCAATCAAGAGGCTACATAGCCTAGCGTTATCCGTTAATTCAGTCCTTTTTTCTTCTCGCGCGTGTTCGATCCAAGGCTACAGGCCTTTGGATTTTCTTTCTCACCGTCGCTGGAGGCCCGCCTGCCTGTTGGCCGGAGCAGTGTGTTCACCCTCCGTGGGCTGCGACGGTTTCACCTTTACTAAGGTATTTTCATTGGGACGGTGGCTTCGCCCCTCTCACAAACCACAGTGTTGCTGAAGTGGTTCGACACTGGTGAGTAACTTTTACTTATTCGCGGCTCCGCCGCTTGTAGCGGCTCCGTCCGCCTCAAAGGAGACTACCGTGTGATCACGTAAGTAGTCTTTCTTTTGCCTTGACTGCGGTTTTTGTTGCCATTGTTGTGGCTCTGTCCGCTTTAGGAGGTTATTTCCACTTGAGGTCGACACATGGGTAAGTATTATTCTACTTATTTTGTAGCCAGCTGTGTTCTGGCCTTGTTTACTTTAAGAAGGTGAGCGTCCGCACATCTTCCAAAAACTATTCATGAATATTTCTACCGAAGTTTATTTTGTAGCCAGTTGTGTTCTGGCCTTGTTTACTTTAAGAAGGCGAGCGTCTGCGCACCTTCCAAGAACTATTCATAAACGCTTCTACCGAAGTAGCCAGCTATGTTCTGGTCTTGTTTACTTTGGGAAGGCGAGCGTTGGCGCACCTTCCATAAACTATTCCCTTTCACCAACCTCATACATGGTTGGGCTGAACTAGCGGTGCTAGTCTGAGTTTTGGCCTTGTTTTTGATTGGTGAAGGCCAGCGTTCCTCGCACCCTCTCCCAATTCACTTTCGCCAACCTCGTAAGCAGTTGGGCTGAACTAACGGTGCTAGTCTGAGTTTTGGCCTTGTTTTTTACTTGGTCAAGGCTAGCGTTTCTCGCACCCTGTCCCAATTCTCTTTTGCCAACCTCCTAAGTGGTTGGGCTGCAATAGCAGTGCTAGTCCAGAGTCTTGGCCTTGTTTTTTTAATTGGTGAAGGCTAGCGTTTCTCGCACCCTCTCCCAATTAACTTTCGCCAACCTCATAAGCGGTCCCTTTGAGTTTTGGCCTGTCTTTTATTGGTGACGGCTAGCGTTCACGCACCCTCTCCCGATTAATTTCTATTGGTGAAGGCTATCGTTAGCGCACCCGCTCCCAATTCACTTATCACCAACCTTGTAAATGGTTCTGAGCTGGTGGTGCTAGTCTACTTAAATTTCTTGGCCTTGTTTTCTGTTGGTGAAGGCTAGCGTTAGCGTACCCGCTCCCAACTCACTTTTCGCTAACCTTATAAACGGTTAGGCTGAGCTAACGGTGCTAGGCTCTCTGAAGGAAACGCCCGCATGCCTCAATGACTATCGCCCAGTAGCACTCACCCCCATCCTGATGAAGTGCTTTGAACGGCTAGTCATGAAAAGCATCACATCTGTCCTTCCTGCCTCCCTGGATCCCTTCCAATTTGCATACCGACCTAATCGCTCAACCGACGATGCCATCTCCTCTGCCCTCCACACAGCTCTCACACATCTGGACACGAAGGACTCTTATGTTACAGGGTATTTGCAGGAATAATGAAGTTAATTTCAATACCTTTTCAAGACTTTTTAAAGACCTTCCAAAATAAATTCAAGACCTTATCGTCACTTTGTTTTATTAAGCAACAAATCTTTGATTTACAAAACTGCTGTTGTTTTCAATTACTGTAAATCTGTGAATCTCAAACCTACAACAGAACTGAGATACAGTGGAAAGAAAAAAGTTCAAAAGAAGAAACTGAACCACGACTAGGTTTAAGAAAATATAGCTTAGGTTACAACAAGACTCGTAGCTAGCTATTTTAAAGTAACTTGGTTGAAAAATGGCGAATAAGAAATAAACACGGTTATTCTCGGCGACGGGCCTCAGCCATTCTTGAAAATCAGGCATCTCCAACCAGGAGTCCGAAAACTTGCATTTACCCATTGTTCTCACGGTCTCGCGGCAAATTACTCGAACACTCAGACTCAACTTGGAGATAAAGCAGCCACGCATGTGCACAAGATAGGCCTAGCCGTAAAGGCTGTTGTAACCTGACACTCTAAATTTGTGCGAAGCAATTTCAGAATCCTCCGCGGTGAGGAAAACAAATATTAGTCATGTCATACACAATGATGTCAGTAACGCGTTACAAAGTAACGTGTTACTCTAGTCGGACCACTTTTTTCAGTAACGAGTAATCTAACGCGTTGCTTTTCAAACTCCAGTAATCAGATTAAAGTTACTTATCAAAATTACTGTGCGTTACTTTTTTTGTCATTTTCTGTAGTACTGTAATTTTATTTTATTTCCTCTATGCGTCTCGGGTCGGGGAGTGATTAAAAAAAAAGATTCAAGGAGGGACGATCACTTGCTGTGAATGTGAAACCTGACACCAGGCTGACAGAACGTAAACACTGAGGTGCTCACGGAGCCGTCAGCAGTAACAATGGAGTGAGGAGAAACTGTTGTCTAGCTTCAAAAACACGGTAAAAACAATTATTTGTTTGCTGAAAATTATAGCAAAGATGTGTCTGAGCTTAACCTTTCCTTAATAAATTCACGAAATGGTCAAATCAACTGGATTTAAAAAAAGTAGTTAGCTATGTGCACGCACGCGGGTGAGACGGGGCTGGCTGCACAGAACAGCGGCTTCATTTCTTTAAAATGTAGCAAAATACTGTAAATGCTTAAAAAATAAATTTCTTAGCTGACATTACAGTATAGCACAAGTGTTCCTGAGCTTAACAGTTCCTTAATAAATTCACGAAATGGTCAAATCTGCTGGATTAAAATTGTTTCGCTTTGACATCTTCCAAACGGTCGTGAAAATAAATTATAAATAAATCGAATTTTAGCTCAAACATCTCCTACAGCTAATGGGTTGTAAATATCCATCCAGTGATTACTTTCTGTAAGTTCCATCAAAATCTGTTGTGTGGTTCTTGGGATATTTTGCTAACAAATACTAGTTCAGACCTCCAGAATTCAGGAGGCTGGGCTGCGACAGAAGCCGTTTTCGCATTGACCAGCCCTTAAAGGCCCGGGTGGCCCCGCCCCGCCCTCTAACCCGGGTTCAGCGTGTCCGCATTTTCCTTTTTTTCCCCGGCTCCGCCCTCGTTTTGGAACCATCTCCACCGTGGTTCCATCGGACCGCGGCCCGACGGGCCCAGTTTCACGTCATTTACTGCTCACATTTGATTCGTTGTTTGCAGCAGGGGCTGGACTGCTTCGTGTAGGGGCGAGACCAGAGGGCGTGACTAGCTGCGTGTTGAGTCATCAACTGCGATTTCGCCAGCGCACCTAAAAACACTCTATTTTCATCTAAAAACTACTTTTGAGTGCATAAAAATGATCGGAAACGTGTGTTTATATGCTTAACTTGCTAACTGTAGTGAAAAAACACATGAAAACTCAGTATTTATTTCGTTTTTTCCAAAAATTCGCAACCCGGAAGTCCGCTCGTAAATTTCGCCAGCGCACCTAAAAACACTCTATTTTCATCTAAAAACTACTTTTGAGTGCATAAAAATGATCGGAAACGTGTGTTTATATGCTTAACTTGCTAACTGTAGTGAAAAAACACATGAAAACTCAGTATTTATTTCGTTTTTTCCAAAAATTCGCATTCTGAGCTTTTCGGTAAGAACTGCCCACCCACGTCAAGTGAATACCCCACCCACGTCAAGTGAACACCCCACCCACTTCAAGGCTTGCTCTCCGGACAGTGCGCAATCAACGAGGGCGGGCCAGAGCTGGCTCTGGGCCAACCAGAGACGAGCGGGACCGGGGAGGGCCGGCAAATGCGTAAACGGTCCGAGCAGAGGAGGCTTCTGGCGGACACATGAGCTGGGAACGGTCGGTGGACCCTAGCGGCCGAAAGTGGTACTGCTGCCCCCTAATGGCCGAAAGTGGTAATAAAGTAACTTAGTAATCTAACTTAGTTACTTTCCAAATCAAGTAATCAGTAACTTAACTAAGTTACTTTTCCCAAGGACTAATCAGTAACTTAACTAAGTTACTTTTTCAATGTAACTACGCCATCACTGTCATACATACTTTTTGCTGTCAAATTATTTAAAGCTAGAACAGCAAAAAAAATAATACCTCATAAAATCGCTTTCAAGACTTTTTAATACTTTTCAAGACCCTTAATTTTCCCAAAATTGATTTATCAACTTTTAATAACTTTCAAGACCCTGCATATACTCTGTGTTAGAATGCTGTTCATCGACTTCAGCTCAGCATTCAACACCATCATCCCCCAACAGCTCATCCATAAACTGGACAGTCTGGGGCTGAACACCTCAATGTGTAACTGGCTGCTAGACTTCCTGACCGGGAGACCACAGACAGTACGGATCGGGAGTAACACATCTAGCACCATCACATTGAACACAGGGGCCCCACAAGGATGTGTGCTGAGCCCCCTTCTATTCACCCTGCTAACACACGACTGCACACCATCATACAGCTCCAACCACTTCATCAAGTTTGCGGACGACACAACAGTGGTGGGTCTCATCAGCAACAACGATGAGACGGACTACAGGAACGAGGTGAGCCGCTTGGCCTTGTGGTGCGGACACAACAATCTCACTCTCAACGTGGAGAAGACAAAGGAGATTGTTGTGGACTTCAGGAAGAGGGATGCACAACATGCCCCTCTGACCATCAACAGCACCGCAGTGGAGAGAGTGGACAGCACCAAGTTCCTGGGAGTGCACGTCTCAAAGGACCTGTCCTGGAGCAGGAACACTGCAGCACTGGCCAAGAAGGCTCACCAGCGCCTCTACTTTCTCCGCAAGCTGAAAAGGGCTGGAGCTTCAACCTCCATCATGAGCACCTTCTACAGAGGTGCCATAGAAAGTGTCCTGACCAGCTGCATCACTGTGTGGTTTGGTGCATGCACTGCATCCTGCCGCAAGAGCCTCCAGCGCATCGTGAGAGCAGCTGAGAAGATCGTCGGCACCTCCTTGCCCTCACTGCAGGACTTACACAGCAACGCCTCACTCGGAAAGCCCACTGCATGGCAGGTGATCCCACACACCCACTACACAGCTGCTTCAGACTGCTGCCATCAGGGAGGAGACTGAGGAGTCTCCAGGCTCGAACCAGCAGACTGAGAGACAGCTCTGTTCATCAGGCAGTCAGGATGCTAAACACTCTGCCTGCTCTGCCTCCCCTCCCATTTGAACTGCCTTAACACAAAAAACTTTCTCACACATTACCACTCAACACAAAGTTTTTAACACTGGACTCTGTGTCATCAAACGGGTTATTCACTAAACTCTCGGTCATGTGCTCATTCAGTTTGCACTACTTCTCATATTTGCACTAATGTTTGTATTACATTACTGCCTATAGTCATACTACTGTTTACATTCACTGTTTACATTTATTAATACGGTTTACATTTATTACTACTGTTACATTTATTACTACTGTTTACATTCACTGTTTACATTTATTAATACGGTTTACATTTATTACTACTGCTTTACATTTATTACTACTGTTTACATTTACACTACTTTTATCTACACTACTGCAGATACATATACAGTATTCTCTGACTAGCCTTATCTAAGGATGCCAAATGTGCCTTATGTGCCTCACTGCATATGCCACTTTGCCTCTATACCAACATCAACTACCTCATACATATACTGTGTACATTAACTTATATGCTGCTGTGCCACTCTTTGCAAATGTCAATGCTAGAACCTTCAGTTTATTTTATTGATATACTTTTTACACTTTTTATACTACTATACAAAAACTCAGGACAGTATTACACTTTTATTTAATAAATCTTCTGATGTTGAACCGGCTCACACAGCCTGCCAGATGTTATACTTGTTTAATAAATCTTCTGATGTTGAACCGGCTCACACAGCCTGCCAGATGTTATACTTGTTTAATAAATCTGCTGATGTTGAACCGGCTCACACAGCCTGCCAGATGTTATACTTGTTTAATAAATCTGCAGATGTTGAACTGGCTCACACAGTCTGCCAGATGTTATACTTGTTTAATAAATCTGCTGATGTTGAACCGGCTCACACAGTCTGCCAGATGTTATACTTGTTTAATAAATCTGCTGATGTTGAACCGGCTCACACAGCCTGCCAGATGTTATACTTGTTTAATAAATCTGCTGATGTTGAACCGGCTCACACAGTCTGCCAGATGTTATACTTGTTTAATAAATCTGCTGATGTTGAACCGGCTCACACAGCCTGCCAGATGTTATACTTGTTTAATAAATCTGCTGATGTTGAACCGGCTCACACAGTCTGCCAGATGTTATACTTGTTTAATAAATCTGCTGATGTTGAACCAGCTCACACAGTCTGCCAGATGTTATACTTGTTTAATAAATCTGCAGATGATGAACTGGCTCACACAGCCTGCCAGATGTTATACTTGTTTAATAAATCTGCTGATGTTGAACCGGCTCACACAGTCTGCCAGATGTTATACTTGTTTAATAAATCTGCTGATGTTGAACTGGCTCACACAGTCTGCCAGATGTTATACTTGTTTAATAAATCTGCTGATGTTGAACCGGCTCACACAGCCTGCCAGATGTTATACTTGTTTAATAAATCTGCTGATGTTGAACTGGCTCACACAGTCTGCCAGATGTTATACTTGTTTAATAAATCTGCTGATGTTGAACCGGCTCACACAGTCTGCCAGATGTTATACTTGTTTAATAAATCTGCAGATGTTGAACTGGCTCACACAGCCTGCCAGATGTTATACTTGTTTAATAAATCTGCTGATGTTGAACCGGCTCACACAGCCTGCCAGATGTTATACTTGTTTAATAAATCTGCTGATGTTGAACTGGCTCACACAGTCTGCCAGATGTTATACTTGTTTAATAAATCTGCTGATGTTGAACCGGCTCACACAGTCTGCCAGATGTTATACTTGTTTAATAAATCTGCTGATGTTGAACCGGCTCACACAGTCTGCCAGATGTTATACTTGTTTAATAAATCTGCTGATGTTGAACCGGCTCACACAGTCTGCCAGATGTTATACTTGTTTAATAAATCTGCTGATGTTGAACCGGCTCACACAGCCTGCCAGATGTTATACTTGTTTAATAAATCTGCTGATGTTGAACTGGCTCACACAGTCTGCCAGATGTTATACTTGTTTAATAAATCTGCAGATGTTGAACCGGCTCACACAGCCTGCCAGATGTTATACTTGTTTAATAAATCTGCAGATGTTGAACTGGCTCACACAGTCTGCCAGATGTTATACTTGTTTAATAAATCTGCTGATGTTGAACCGGCTCACACAGCCTGCCAGATGTTATACTTGTTTAATAAATCTGCTGATGTTGAACCGGCTCACACAGTCTGCCAGATGTTATACTTGTTTAATAAATCTGCTGATGTTGAACCGGCTCACACAGTCTGCCAGATGTTATACTTGTTTAATAAATCTGCTGATGTTGAACCGGCTCACACAGCCTGCCAGATGTTATACTTGTTTAATAAATCTGCAGATGTTGAACCGGCTCACACAGCCTGCCAGATGTTATACTTGTTTAATAAATCTGCAGATGTTGAACTGGCTCACACAGTCTGCCAGATGTTATACTTGATTAATAAATCTGCTGATGTTGAACCGGCTCACACAGTCTGCCAGATGTTATACTTGATTAATAAATCTGCAGATGTTGAACCGGCTCACACAGCCTGCCAGATGTTATACTTGTTTAATAAATCTGCTGATGTTGAACCGGCTCACACAGCCTGCCAGATGTTATACTTGTTTAATAAATCTGCTGATGTTGAACCGGCTCACACAGTCTGCCAGATGTTATACTTGTTTAATAAATCTGCTGATGTTGAACCGGCTCACACAGCCTGCCAGATGTTATACTTGTTTAATAAATCTGCAGATGTTGAACCGGCTCACACAGCCTGCCAGATGTTATACTTGTTTAATAAATCTGCAGATGTTGAACTGGCTCACACAGTCTGCCAGATGTTATACTTGATTAATAAATCTGCTGATGTTGAACCGGCTCACACAGCCTGCCAGATGTTATACTTGATTAATAAATCTGCTGATGTTGAACCGGCTCACACAGTCTGCCAGATGTTATACTTGTTTAATAAATCTGCTGATGTTGAACCGGCTCACACAGCCTGCCAGATGTTATACTTGATTAATAAATCTGCAGATGTTGAACTGGCTCACACAGCCTGCCAGATGTTATACTTGTTTAATAAATCTGCTGATGTTGAACCGGCTCACACAGCCTGCCAGATGTTATACTTGTTTAATAAATCTGCTGATGTTGAACCGGCTCACACAGCCTGCCAGATGTTATACTTGTTTAATAAATCTGCTGATGTTGAACCGGCTCACACAGCCTGCCAGATGTTATACTTGATTAATAAATCTGCTGATGTTGAACCGGCTCACACAGTCTGCCAGATGTTATACTTGTTTAATAAATCTGCTGATGTTGAACCGGCTCACACAGTCTGCCAGATGTTATACTTGTTTAATAAATCTGCAGATGTTGAACCGGCTCACACAGCCTGCCAGATGTTATACTTGTT
>JBBPBX010104648.1:0-11698 GCA_038048925.1 Garcialebias charrua
TTTTTGACTTCCCTGCTATTCTTCCTCACAACCTTGTTTTCCGTGCTGAAAGAACACCTGCCCTCCTCCTCCATGCCTAAACAGTCAGAGGCTGCTCTCAGTGAGTTTTAGTGCAGTCCAGCCACAGTTTTTGTCCTTTACACCCACAGTCATCTCGTCCTCACAGGGTAAAGCTGAGGACTTCAGAGATTCAGCCATCACCATGTTGGTGTCTTTGGGGTAGCGCTTCATCAGCCCCCGCTGGAAAGGGATTGTGAACAGGCCGTAAATAACCGGATCCAGGCAGGTGTTGAAAAGCCCAAAAATAAACAGGATGTGGGTGAGAGAGTGGGAGACTTTTCCTTCCAGGTCGTCAGGAAAGAACCAGTACCACAGACCCAACAGGTAGTACGGAGTCCAGCACACTATGAAAGAGATCACAATGACAATGCTCATTTTCAGAGTTCTCATCCGAGCTTTGGGGATGTTGTTCTTTGAGCATCGGAGATGCGGTTCTTCAGAGGACACTGCAGGAAAGATGGAGAGTTATTTTGACGTGACCATCATCAATGTTTGGACACTATTAGGGATGTGGCCGATCCGATCCAGTATTGGTATCGGCCTCCGATACCAGCATAATTTATGTATCAGATTTTCCAATCCAACCTGCCTATATTTCCGATCCATGATGCACGTTGGCTTCAAACTATGGAATGAATTTCTTGAACGGAGAGCGCGTGTGTTACACTATATTCTGTGACTATGGTCTTAACATTGTCTGAACTAAACCCAATGAAGACACTCTGAGCCTCACAACAGGAAACACCCAACCTTTAATAGCACACAAGAACATTTATAAATTCAATGTATAGTTTAAATCTGTATCCGTTGATCAAAGCCAACAAGAATTACAACTCATAGTACCACAATCAAAAACAAAACTTAAAACAGGGAGTGGACTGTGTTGATTTCCCATAATGCTTAGCGGTATGTTAGTGTTCCGGGCCACACCATGAGTGAGATGGACGTCTGTGATATAGACCTGCCTCTTGTGTGCTATAAAAGGTTGGGTGTCTCCTGTTGTGAGGCTCAGTGTCTTCATTGGGTATAACTCACACATTGTTAAGACAGTAGTCACAGAATATTGTGTAACACACGTGCTCTCCGTCCAAGAAATTCATTATTACAGCCTCATATCAAATCAGTGATGATGATGATATCGAAACTGGATCGGTATCGGCCGATACCCAGAGTTAAGTATCGGGATTGGATTGGAAGTAAGAAAATGTGGATCGGGGAATCCCTAGACACAATACAACAAGCTAACTGTATACGTTAGCCTTTTAAAGTTAAAATTAAACATTACATATATTTAATAGGATATCATCAGCCAAAAAGAAAAAAAGATGGTGAACTTTTTCAAACCCAGAAACACGATGCAAAATGTCCAGATTTATTGGCAGTAACCTGAGGAAGCTATAATTACTAATAAAACTGGACTGGTGTTCACTTTCAGGTCAAGTTGTGCAGTGATCAGGAACCTGCTGGGTAACTGTGGGGGAAGTAGTAAGTAGGACAGGGAAGAAAAGAAACAGAATGTGGAAGAAGGTAGGTAAACCAGCAGCATTTTATAGTTGGTTACACAGCAGCAAAACAACTATTAAGGTCCTCAATTGGGCCTTAGCAACCCCCTTCGTCTTTCCCATTTTCCAGGTTTTGTTTGATCTTGTTTCTCTGTGGAAGTGGATATTAACTGTAATTAGTGCACTCACAGCTTCTATTTGTCATGCGCTTGGAGATCTGGATGAAGATCCTGGTGTAACAGATGATCATGATGGCCAGCGGCAGCAGGAAGAGGCAGCAGAATGTGAACATGTTGTAGGCCGTTTCTTGCCAGCGAGTGTCAAAGCTTCCCCTGGTTGTGCACTGAGTGAAGTTTGCTGGATACGTAATGGTCACGTTGTGAAAAATGAACATCTGTGGGATTAACAGTTGAAAAGCATTAGATTTTATTAGGTTATTATCTTTGCTTTATATCTCAGGGAAGCAGTGGACTTGATTCAGTTACAGTATTTGTCCAGTGGTTCATGAGGTATTTTGCTAACAGACAAACATAGATTACTCCAAAGTTCAAAGGAAAGATGTTGTGCACTGTGTATCACTCAAAGTACATTTTGAGAATGACTCTCAGCTACTATAACACTAGATTTCAGCTTCATATCTGTAAAGTTGACTGTTTTTTTTGGACAAATAATGAAACTCACACAATGATTTCTGCTAAAATTGAATCCTTTTACTTCTCAAACTTCTGCTTCCCGATCAGAGAGCAGAATTTTACTGACAGCCTCATTTGAAACATATTTTAAAGCTATTATTTATTGTGACACATTTTGCAAAACCTTTTTTTTGTCCTAAATCATACTAAATGAGCTACCACTTCTGTGAATCTAACAGCAAAGAGTTGAGGTTTATTGATGAAACCTGATAAAAAAGTTTTTATTATTTCTATGCCTAAAAATTAAATTATTAAAGTAAGCTCACTAATGTTACCATGAAGGAAATTTGCATAAACGTTAGTCCACATTAAAGAAAGTCCACACGTTTGTTGAATTAACAGTACTTTGTTGCAACTATTAAATCATTGTGTTGAAAAAAGTTTTGTTTGTTACATTAATATTTCTGTTTTTAGTTTTGCAGCTTTCATTGGTTAGTGAGGGGAAACACCTTTTTTAGGATTCAGAGTTGTTTCTCCATTCTCATCACAACTTGTCAGTCAGTAGGTTGCAAGCTGGAGATCTTGATCTTCATTCATTAATGTGTCTTATTTTCATGTGTTTTTATTCTACCATCTCATAAACTAACAATGTTTTCTCTTTTTTCATAAAATACAGAGAATAATTAAACTAAAGCGGATCACCAGGTTTGCGTTGGGACTTTGGTTAAAGGTGTTTTGTGTTGTTTTTCTTTTGCATGATTAATCGTACACACATAACGAGAGAGCTTTCATTGAACTCTTTTTTCATCTGGAGTTCTATATCAATCAGTTTTTATTTATTTATTTTATTTTTTGTTGTAGTTGTTGTTGAAAGTTTGTTTATTCATCTTATGACAGAGTGATAAATCAGCTCAATTTTGTTATCCAGCAGAATAACAGACTCCCATTTCTTTCTCAAGGACTAAAAGCACAGGCATAATGTTGATACCAACATTTTTGGGAAAACATATTTACATTATATTTCAATTTTTTTATTGTGCGTCTTCAACAATTTTCCCTTTAGTCACAAAAACATGAAGATTTTTATGTACAGGTTGGTTATTTTGATAAAACCATTGAATTAAATCCACTGAATTTAAGCAGAAACATGGAATGAACTCTGATGTCAGTGCATGTTTTCTGCATGTACGGACTGCTCAAAGGGTAATTTTTACTATAAGCCACGTTCATCCACTCATACCCACATGAACATAAAAGTTGTGATTATAAACCATGGCACCCATACTACTCCCCCAATCAGCCCGCTCTTTATCCTCCCTACTAAATCTTCACACACCCCTCATCAAAGATATTCAGAGAAGACTGCAGCATTGTTGTCTTGCTTACAGTGGGAAAACAAAGAAAAGGTACTGTATGATCTGCTCGAGTATTTAGAAACTAAGAGCCTAAATTAGAGGTTTGAACCTCAATAATCCTTTAGTATTTAGTACTTAAAGGATTTTACTAATCACTAAAATACTGTTTAATTTCTGCATACTCACCACTCCAATCTGTCACAAAATAAAGAAGAAAAAACAAAGATGTGGTTCACTGCTTAACAAAGCTGAACAAATGAAATGCATTAATCTTAATTAATCTAGCACTTTGAGATTTTTATTAATGAAAAGTGCGTTAAAAATTAAATTCATTATTATTATTATTAATCTGTAGATGTGAAGAATCTCAACACTTGCTTGAGAAACGGTGTTCTCCTTTAGCATTAGTGCCTGAAACCATTAATAAGCTATGGTTCATTGCTCTCATTTCACATATCACTCTGTCTTTGTGTTAAACTTGAGACATGTTTTCTGATCGTGTTTGTGTGTACAAAACAAAATCGTGGTCGAGGATCTGGAAATAAACAGGAAATTGATTCCAGAGCAGAGAGGCTGAAACACTCAATGCTTTGCCTCCCAGTCTCATTTCAGAGATTCTTGGAACATCAAGTAAACCTGGATGCTGGCAGTGGAGTGATGTCTTGTGGGAGGATAAGGAGTAAGATGTTCTTTGAAATAAGATATGTTACCAAACTGTTTGAGGCTTTGTGTGTGAGAAGGATCCTGAACGTTACAGGCAGCAGGTGTTATGAGATGTCACAAACTTGTAAAGAAGAATTTTTGTATCACTTTGGGACAAGACAGGAGGGTGTGGGTCACATTTATAACATCCTTCTGATTCCAGGGAAGCAGTGTCACTGTCTGGGAAACAGATTCTCAAAAAATGTTCATGAGTCAATAAAATATACTAATTTCCTTTGAGTCCTCGAGGCATGAGAACGGTTTATTGCTTCAATGACTCTGGCACACACAAATGCCACATTTTAGACATAAGGAGACATGGAGAATGATTAATGGTGTGTATTTTAATGTGGATGTCAAGATAAATGTTAATATACCCTAACACACATGCTCTGAGCACTCTTTGCGGAAAGAAAAGTTTCCATTCTGCTAAAAGCACGATGGATCAGTGGTTAGCACTGTTGCCTCACAGCAAGAAGGTCCTGGGTTCAATCCCCAGTTTGAACCTGGGGATCTTTCTGTGTGGAGTTTGTATGTTCTCCTCGTGTTTGGGTGGGTTTTCTCTGGGTACTCCAGTTTCCTCCCACAGTCCAAAAACATGTATGTTGGACTGCCTGCAGTCCCAGGTCTCCCTTGAAGAAGAGATATGTGATCTCAGAGGGATCTGCCTCGTCAAACAAAGGTAAAATAAATAAAATGAAAGTTACGAATGTAATTACGGTTCTATGAATCCCGGATGACCGCCAGAGGGTGGTGCTGAAAGCACTGAATATTCCCTTCGCGCATGCACTGTTAGAGTAATTATATCAACGATGTCACACAGGTGTGACCGGATAAGCAATCAAGAGGCTATTTAGCCTAGCGTTATCCGTTAATTCAGTCCTACAGAATCTTCTCGCGTAAAGCAAGGATTCTGAGTGACAGAGAAGCTCTGGCGGTCATCCGGGATTCATAGAACCGTAGTTACATTCGTAATTTTCGTTCTATTTCATCCCTCCTGACCACCAGAGGGCGGTGTGGAAAGAAATGAATGACTAGTATCAACGATGTCACAAGGAATCCTGAGCATCCACTTCACTGAGGAAGCCCAGAGGACCCTTGCAGAAGAACCTGGCCCAGAGGATGAGGGGTAGCCACGTTAGCTCTGTAGAAGCTGGCGAACGTGCTTGGGGAAGCCCACGATGCAGTAGCACATAGTGCTTCCAGTGAGACCCCTCTCAGGGCAGCCCAGGAAGCAGAATTGCTCCTGGTAGAGTGTGCCTTCACGCCGACTGGCAAGGAATGGTGTCCTGCTGCGTAGGTGTGGCAGATTACATCCACAATCCAGTGGGAAAGGCGCTGCTCAGAAGAGGATAGCCCAGTCTATGACCCCCGTAACACACAAAGAACTGGTCTGAGTACTGTATAGCAGCAGTAGCTGTAACGTATTTCTCCAGTGCCCCATTGTCATCTCCATCTTCACTCACTGCCCTCTCTACCAGTCTGGAGGAAATAAGGGCATGGATGAATCAGAACTTTCTTCAATTAAACTGCTCCAAGACTGAGGCCATACTGATTGGCACCCCTCACCAGGTACAAACATCAACTACAACAATTTCCTTTTCTGGACAAGACATCCCCCTCTCCACCTATGTTACAAATCTTGGAATAAAAATGGACTCTCATCTTACATTTGAAAATCACATTAAGCATCTGTTTAAAATCTGCTTCTAACTTTTTCTGATGCTGAGAAACTCGTCCATGCCTTTGTCTCCTCCAGGCTCGACTACTGCAACTCCCTGTTTATTGGAATCCCTGGCAAAAACCTTCAGAAACTTCAATATATTCAAAACAGTGCAGCAAGGATTTTATTGAGAGCTCGTAAATTTGAACATATTACACCCATTCTCCATAACCTCCATTGGCTTCCTGTCACCTACAGAATTCAGTACAAAACTGCTCTCATTACACACCAATGCTTACACGGAACTTCACCAGATTATCTAAAGGACATTCTTGCTCCATATTCATCCACCCGGTCTCTTCGATCACAGAACAGTAATCTCCTTCACATTCCACGAACCAAATTAAGGACCATGGGAGACAGGGCATTCAGTGTGGCTGCCCCCCGCCTATGGAACTCCCTCCCTGACTACCTGGAGAGCTCCACAGTCACTGGTTGACTTTAAACAAGGCTTAAAGACCTTTCTTTTTAAGCGAGCCTACTCTGCCTCCACATGATTTTACCTTTAATCTTAGTTGATACTATAATTGATTTACTTGATTTTATCACTTGTTTTTATTTGATCTTTGATTTTTGTTGCACTTTGTAGCACTTTGAGATTTTCGTTAATGAAAAGTGCATTATAAATTAAATTCATTATTATTATCTAACTTGGGTTTTAAAATGAACAGTGATTTTAAATTAGATTCCCAGATTGGAGCGGTGGTCAAGACCAGTTTTTATCACCTCAGACAGCTGGCTAAGGTAAAGCCCATCCTTACACAGCAGCAGCTGGAAACAGTAATCCATGCCTTCATCACCTCTCGGCTGGATTACTGTAACACTCTTTACCTTGGAGTCAGCCAGTCCTCCCTCAGACGTCTCCAGTTGGTCCAGAACGCTGCTGCTCGGCTTCTAACTGGAGTTCATAAGAGGGAGCACATCACCCCCACTCTGGCTTCACTCCACTGGCTGCCTGTTCATTTTAGAGTTCATTTTAAGATTCTTTTATTTGTTTTTAAAAGTTTAAATGGTCTTGCTCCATCCTACCTCTCTGAGCTGCTTCACCCATACTCTCCTGCTCGGTGCCTCAGATCAGCTGATCAGCTGCTTCTGGAGGTGCCGAGGTCCAAACGGAGGCTCAGAGGAGACAGAGCTTTTTCTGTTGCTGCTCCAAAACTGTGGAACGATCTCCCTCTTCCCGTCAGACAAGCTCCTTCACTGTCCAGTTTTAAAACTCTTTTAAAAACACATTTTTACTCACTGGCTTTTAGCACAGACTGAATTTGTTCTGCACTGTTTTTATTGTTTTTATTGATCTTTAATGTTTTAACAACTGTTTTATTTTTATGTGTTTAAATGTTCTTGATTTTATGTACAGCACTTTGTTGCAGCTGTGGTTGTTTTAAAGGGCTCTATAAATAAAGTATTATTGTTATTATTATTATTATTATTATTACTGGGCACAGCAAACCAGACCCCTTGCCAGGCGTAGGTTGAAAATGTGCCAGCCTTAACAGTTGGTTACAGTGAGAGTGGGATAAGACCTTTAATGCAAAAGCAATGTTTGGCCACAAGGTAACATCACACTGCACAAAAACCATAGATATACGGGAGTATCAGATGTGGTATATCTCCGCATCCTTCACATATACGGACAATTTCCGGGAATTTCCGTATCGCATCCTCGGAAAATCCAGTTTCGGATATCCCCGGATACGAACAGATCCGAACTTTATTGATCCTTAAAAAATCACAAAATCCGGATACTTTATCTGCTGCAGATCCAGAAATATGTGGCTCTGTTATCCCTCGGGATTACTGCTTACATCTCTTCGGATACTTGCCGCATATATGACGTATGATTGTTTATATTTACGTATACGTGACAGATGTCAGTCGTATATTTATGGATTTTTATCTGTGAAGTATCTGTGAAGTATGCGATTTCTCAGAGATCCAGCAGATCTTTGACGTATCACGTTTAAGATGTCAGTCGTATATTTATGGATTTTTATCTGTGAAGTATATCTGAAGTATGCGATTTCTCAGAGATCCAGCAGATCTTTGACGTATCACGATGAAGATGTCAGTCGTATATTTATGGATTTTTATCTGTGAAGTATATCTGAAGTATGCGATTTCTCAGAGATCCAGCAGATCTTTGACGTATCACGATGAAGATGTCAGTCGTATATTTATGGATTTTTATCTGTGAAGTATATCTGAAGTATGCGATTTCTCAGAGATCCAGCAGATCTTTGACGTATCACGATGAAGATGTCAGTCGTATATTTATGGATTTTTATCTGTGAAGTATCTCTGAAGTATGCGATTTCTCAGAGATCCAGCAGATCTTTGACGTATCACGTTTAAGATGTCAGTCGTATATTTATGGATTTTTATCTGTGAAGTATCTCTGAAGTATGCGATTTCTCAGAGATCCAGCAGATCTTTGACGTATCACGATGAAGATGTCAGTCGTATATTTATGGATTTTTATCTGTGAAGTATCTCTGAAGTATGCGATTTCTCAGAGATCCAGCAGATCTTTGACGTATCACGATGAAGATGTCAGTCGTATATTTATGGATTTTTATCTGTGAAGTACCTGGAAATATGCGATCCCTCAAGAGTTCCAGCAGATCTTTGGCGTATCACGTCGTTGCAGATGTCATTCGGATATTTAAGGATTTTTCATTTATGCAAATTCATGCATATTTGGGAATATGATATACTCTGCCTGAAAATACAGGTTTTGCATGTAGGTAGACCATGTAAAACACCAATGGTTACCGGTAGTTGTTTTTTTTTTACCCTAACCCTCCATTTATTTTTTATTTTTAATATGTGAAGCACTTTATATAACTACATTTGTTTTAAATCTGCAATACAAATAGTTGGCTTCTAACATCTTTACATTTTAACATCACCCAGTTTTCTACATCAACATTAGTCTTTAATTTAGATTTATGTACCAACATCATGATGTACAAATCACAAGCTGGACCAAAAGCAGTCTAGTAAATACACAGTAGTTTGTATCTTCAGAACTACTACGGTAATGCAAACATCAGACATAAAAAAACTGACCATGACTTTAAATTTATTTTTTTATTAACACCCCCCCCCCACACACACACACACACACACACACACACGCACACAAAGAGGAAAAGAAGAGGAGATGTATGGATGCAGTTAGAGAGGACATGAAGGTAGTTGGAGTGAGGACAGAGGATGCAGAGGACAGAGTGAGGTGGAGGAGGATGACTCGCTGTGGTGACCCCTGAAAAGGGAAAAGCCAGAAGAAGGTGCTCAAGGCAGCCTGGGTTGCATTTCTCACTGGGCACTCTGCGATGGACTTTGTTCTGAAGCTCAGCAAATGAGTCAGAGGCGCTCCTCTCTCGCAAAATCCTCCATCCTCTTAACTTTGTAGGCAATCGTGGAGCTCAGTAAAGAAGGTATTTGTCAACATATTTGACTCCTTTTTAACTGACAGAAAAGTCTAATGTTCATGTAATAACAGCGTCCATGAGGTTAAGACTTGTACTCGAAGAACAAGGGAAACAGCGTGTGTTGGGGTAACCTAGGTTTGACACCCTGATGCATGCTCAATAATCCAGGTAGAAAAATCTAAAAAAGCTAAGTCTGGTCCTCTGGACATTCAAAAAATAAAAAATAAAGCACAAAAAAAAACTGTAGAAACGTTTCGTCTTTCGTCCGAAAGACTTCCTCAGTCTGAGAAGCTGTATTCAGCTCAGTCTTATAAATAGCACCCTCCCACAGTGGATCAACCAGTTGGCTGATGACAGCCTGAAACCAGCTGCTCACATGAGCAAGGAGGACCATCAGCCTGACGATGGATCGTTAACACCCTGATGGTTGTTTGCTATTCACAGAGGGCTGAGTGATACTAGCAATAACAGCATTGTAAGTGGGGGACAGTTGAACCCGGAGGCCTCCACCTCCGTTTAATGATGGACGGTTTCTTTTCACAAAGATGGCCTCCTTTATTCCTCTCTCAAACCATCGTTCCTCTTTATCAAGGATGTGAACATCTTCATCCCTGAAAGAGTGACCGCTGGCCTGGAGATGAGTGTAAACTGCAGAGTCCTGACCTGATGATGTTGATCTTCTGTGCTGGGCCATCCTTTTGGCCAGTGGCTGTTTAGTTTCCCCGATATAAGACTGATCACAGCCCTCCTGACACTGAACAGCATACAGTACACAATATTACTCTGTTTGTGCCGGGGGACTGGATCTTTGGGATGAACCAGTCTTTGCCGTAATGTATTTTGGGGTTTAAAAGCCACTGGGAGGGGGGTATACAAGCCACCCAGTGGCTTTTAAACCCCAAAATACATTACGGCAAAGACTGGTTCATCCCAAAGATCCAGTCCCCCGGCACAAACAGAGTAATATTGTGTATGCTGTTCAGTGTCAGGAGGGCTGTGATCAGTCTTACATTGGGGAAACTAAACAGCCACTGGCCAAAAGGATGGCCCAGCACAGAAGATCAACATCATCAGGTCAGGACTCTGCAGTCTACACTCATCTCCAGGCCAGCGGTCACTCTTTCAGGGATGAAGATGTTCACATCCTTGATAGAGAGGAACAATGGTTTGAGAGAGGAGTAAAGGAGGTCATCTTTGTGAAAAGAAACCGTCCATCATTAAACGGAGGTGGAGGCCTCTGGGTTCAACTGTCCCCCACTTACAATGCTGTTATTGCCAGTATCACTCAGCCCTCTGTGAATAGCAAACAACCATCAGGGTGTTAACGATCCATCGTCAGGCTGATGGTCCTCCTTGCTCATGTGAGCAGCTGGTTTCAGGCTGTCATCAGCCAACTGGTTGATCCACTGTGGGAGGGTGCTATTTATATCAGCACTTTGTGTGGACTTGTTCCTGTTTAAAGTGCTTTATAAATAAAATGGTATGGTATGGTATAAGACTGAGCTGAATACAGCAGCTCAGACTGAGCTGAATACAGCAGCTCAGACTGAGGAAGTCTTTCGGACGAAAGACGAAACGTTTCTACAGTTTTTTTTTTGCTTTGTTTTTTGTATGTCCAGAGGACCAGACTTAGCTTTTTCAGACTAGGTTTGACACGTTTGGCTTGGGTTTGGATCACTTTGGTTCCTTGGGATACCCCCCTCCCGGTCTGGCGCATAACGAAGCCACTTCTTGACAGTTCCGCTGTAGTCCTTGTCAGTTAGCTTTGGGTCAAACTGCCGAGCAGCAGCTGAAAGACAAAAAAAATAAGAGTGAGGAAGATGGTGTATATTTGATAAAATTGTATACCCCCCTCCCCTCTTTTTTTTTTTGAGAGGTGCTATCTCCCATGTTCTGCTTTTGGTGTGTGCACAAACTGTCCCACACATTCCCACTGAATATGACAAATTTGAGTGTTTGTATAAACAAATATTGTGTGAGGATGCAAAATGTCATTGGCCATAATGAGATGACATTTGATGAGGTACAGTGATGAGCAGCACTCACTTCACACGGGTGTGATTTTTTAAAATTAAATGCTCAGCATCCAATTAGACTGAACTGGAAAGAGAAGCAAATGTCTAGTTTGACTCGATCTTGACAACATATCCATGCACCTATTAAGCTCACCAAGAACATTGTCCTTTGATTATTTCTTATAGCTTGCACTTTCACATTTTCTTTATTCAAAATTAATCCTTTTTTTTTTTGCATTTCATACAGAAGAGGCATGAAAGACAAGATGCAA
>JBBPBX010104650.1:0-11697 GCA_038048925.1 Garcialebias charrua
GAGCCTTGTTGGACATTTCTACCTTTCTTGAACGCAGAGTGCGACAGGCGCAAAGCCTGTGTACAGCACCTGTGTGAACGGACGCGGACATTTCTACCTTTCTTTGAACCTTTCTACCTTTCTTGAACGCAGAGTGCGGCAGGCGCAAGCCTGTGTACAGCACCTGTGTGAACGGACGCGGACATTTCTACCTTTCTGTGATTAAGTTTTGTGTTTTAGTTAGTTAGTTTTAGAGCAACTGTCTTTTCTGACTGCGTTGTGGATCTGCAAACATTATAAGTTGCCGGTCAAAGCAGATGACCGCTTGTCCTGAGCCTGGGTCTGCTAGAGGTTTCTTCCTTCTAAAAGGGAGTTTTTCCTTTCCACTGATGCCATTGTGCTTGCTCAGGATGGGAGATCGTGGCGAAGCCAAGATTTGACTTGTTTGCTTGATTCATTAGATAGAAAACTTTCCTAGTCTAACCGGAACTTTAATAGTAGGGGCTGCTAGCTCCCGCTAGCTTAAACACGAATTTAGCTTCGAGTATCACGTAGCTGCATTTATTGTTCGCTTACCTGCTGCCTCTCTCAACTTCCTGTGTCCTCTGGACTGTTCTGGACTCTCTTCTGTACTCCTTCAAGGTAATGCTCGTTCGAGTTACCTCTCTCTGCTTCTTGTATATCTTTCTCGGAGCCGTGGGCCTGCTGCTAGCGGCTAGCTCTGTGCTAGCCTCCACCGGCTCGTGGATGTTGACGTACTCCGCTTCACAGTTGTTTGAACTTAACAACTGCTCCATTCCTCTTTCTGTTTCCACCATCAAACAACTGGGACTTCTGCGTAGACCTCGTTACATCCATAGAAGCTCTCGAAGGAAAATCGTTTCTTCTCAAGCGAACTCGGATTCGATTAGTGCTGTCTGGACTGAGAGACGTGTCGCACCTCGATGGCGTCATCAGAACGCTGCGTCTGTAGGCCTTTGTAGTCCTCTGCGCACGAAGTGGCGAGGAAAACGTGGAGTGGATTTCAGTCTGCTTAAACCGGTTCAAAAAGCTCCTATTCCAACTGGTATTAAATTAGAACTTTTCAATGTGCAGTCTCTTTCCAACAAGTCATGTTTAATTCATGATCACATTCTGGAGAAGAACTTGGACCTCATGTGTCTTACAGAGACGTGGCACCAACCAAATGTGTTCAGTTCTCTGAATGAGGCGTGTCCCTCTGGATACAGTTATCTGCAGAGAGCCCGCAGCACTGGCCGCGGTGGTGGTCTGGCTGTAATCTACCGCAGTAATTTAAAACTGTCTCATCTGTCTTCTCAGGACTTTTCCTCTTTTGAATGTCTGGCTTTCAGCTTCAAAGCCCCACTCCTGATGAATGTTATATTAATTTATAGACCTCCCAAACCGCATGTTTCATTTAACTCAGAGATGCATGACCTCCTCACTTTTTTCTGCACCTCCCCTGTGAAGACTATTTTTCTTGGCGACTTAAATATCCACGTGGACAATTCTTCTTCACCTCTGGCAACAGATTTTAAGTCTCTTCTGGACTCTCTTAATCTCACTCAACATGTTGACGCCCCTACGCACAGCAGGGGGCATACTCTGGATTTGGTGATTACAGACACTGTACTCATCAATAACTTATCTGTATATGACCTGGGTGTCTCAGATCACAGGGTCATCTCCCTGGAAGTGCCTTCATCTTCGCCTGCTTCAAACCCAAAACGACCCATCCAGTTCCGTGACCTTAAAAACATTTCCCTTGATGTTCTGTCTGCCGATCTTCACACCCTGACCGCTGTCAATCATTCTTCTGCAGATGACTCTGTGGATTACTACAACCAATCTCTTCGGGAGCTCCTGGACCTACACGCCCCCTTGAAGACAAGACTGGTGTCTTTCTCCCGTTCAGCCCCTTGGTACACTGATGAGCTGCGCAAGATGAAGGCAACTGGCCGTGCTATTGAAAGACGTGTAAAATCATCTGGTCTGTCTGTGCATAAGCAGGCATATAAAGAACATCAGAAAGCATACGCCTATTCTCTTAAAGACCGTGTAAAGTGAAATTAAATGTGTGTTTTTATTTTGTCACACAACATAAATATGTGTTATTAATCACCCATATAAAGCTGACTGATTAAAAACATTGATTTCCTTATAAAATTAAGTCTCAAAAATCATGAAAATACATGATTTTGTCTTGGTCTAGAACGCTGGGGGCGTGTCAGTGCAGCTGCGCTCATGTCTTGCCCCCTTCAGAGCTGAGCTGAGCTGTGTGTGGAGGCAGAGAAGGAGCAGCAGTAAGCCTGCTCTGTTTTTATCTGACTTATGGCCGGTCACCTCGCATGCGGGGTCTGTGTTGGTGATTAGTAATCACGTTGATAAGTTATCTCATCTGTCAGCGGAGTCACGGCCAGGATTGAGTCACGGCTCTCACACACACACACGCGCGCGGAGAGAAAAAAGACAGGGCTGCGCAGCGGTTTTCTGTGTTTATATGTTCATGAAAAGTTTAAAAAAATAAATTAAAAACAGGAAGCGCTGCTCCTTTATACCACACAGCAGACCTGCACACCAGGAAATAGAACCTGTGCAGCCTCGTTGGACATGACTTTAGTTCACTCGTGAGTCGTGACAAGTTCATGAGGAGGAAGCGAATGGTGACAGCTTCAAGTGATCACTTTCATTCATTCATCACTTTCATTCATTCATTCAACCTTTATTTAGTCAGGTAAATCTTTTGAACCTCATGACTTTTGGCAAAAAAAAAAAAGAAATGTCACAATGGAGCGGCTGCAGTCCATGCGAGTACTCGAGGGAGACGGTAGGTAGCGAGTGAACGGCTCCACCCATGCGAAGAACAATTTATACGACTGGAGCAGCAGGGGGTAGGGCTATACTAATGAGGACCGCGTGACGAAACGCGGTCACGTTTAAAACACGCCTAAAAAATCCTGAAACACACATGTCTTTATACACAGTTTCAGCTATAACTCAAAAATTAATTGAGCTACAATTTTGAGACTTTTTACTCATTTACAACATTACAATTATCACATTTATAATGTTTATTGAAGAAAATGTTGAAATTCACTTTACACGGTCTTTAAAGAAGCACGCTCCAAATATTATTCTAACATCATCAACACCTGCCCTGGAAACTCTAAACAGCTCTTCTCCACAATCACTCGTCTGCTTAATCCCATTAAGCAAACTCTTGAGGACTCTGCTCAAAAATGTGACCTGTTTCTTTCATCTTTTAAAACCAAAGTTGACACTATCAGATCTCAGCTCCACAACCTCCCCGTTCTCAGTGTGCCACCCACCCGTCTGCATTCTGGGACCCTAAACAGCTTTGACGAAGTTGTTCAGAGTGAGGTGGAGGCCATCATCAAGAAAATGAAGCCTTCATCCTGTGCCCTGGATCCTTTCCCCTCGTCTCTCATAAAAACCAATCATTCTGCAATAGGCCCACTTATCACTCAAATAATAAATCAGTCTCTACAATCTGGTCATGTTCCACTGCCTCTAAAAACCGCCATCATTAGGCCTCTTCTGAAAAAATCTAATTTGGATCCCAACATTTTTTCTAATTACCGCCCAATTTCACACCTCCCTTTTCTGTCTAAAGTGCTGGAAAAAGCTGTTGCTGCTCAGCTGCAGGATCACCTACAACAACACTCTCTGTATGAGAAGTTCCAGTCTGGATTCAGGGCAGCTCACAGTACAGAGACTGCATTGCTGAGGGTTACCAATGATGTCCTCTTGGCTGCTGACACTGGCTCTCCCTCCATCCTTGTCCTCCTTGACCTCACTGCAGCCTTCGACACTGTGGACCATAGTATCCTCCTCCACCGTCTTCATGTGGAGGTCGGTCTCTGCGACACAGTCCTGGACTGGTTCAAATCTTTCCTCTCCAATAGGCTGGAATGTGTTAGTCTTGGCAACGCCACGTCCCAGACAGTTGGTGTCTCCTGTGGTGTCCCTCAGGGGTCAGTTCTGGGGCCCCTGCTGTTTTCCCTTTACATGCTGCCTTTAGGTCAAATTATTAATCAGTTCAACATTTCTTTTCACTGTTATGCCGACGATACACAGCTTTACATCAGGACTGGAGCATCCTCATCTTCCACCTTGTCATCTCCATCTTCACTCACTGCCCTCTCTGCCTGCCTGGAGGCAATTAGGGCATGGATGAATCAGAACTTTCTTCAATTAAACTGCTCCAAGACTGAGGCCATACTGATTGGCACCCCTCACCAGGTACAAACATCTCCTATAACAACACTTTCCTTTTCTGGACAAGACATCCCCCTCTCCACCTCTGTTACTAATCTTGGAATAAAAATGGACTCCAATCTTACATTTGAAAATCACATTAAGCATCTGTTTAAAACTTGCTTCTTCCATCTTCGAAACATCTCCAGACTTCGCCCATCCCTAACTTTTTCCGATGCTGAGAAGCTCGTCCATGCTTTTGTCTCCTCCAGGCTCGACTACTGCAACTCCCTGTTTATTGGAATCCCTGGCAAAAACCTTCAGAAACTTCAATATATTCAAAACAGTGCAGCAAGGATCTTGTTGAGAGTTCGTAAATTTGAACATATTACGCCCATTCTCCATAACCTTCATTGGCTTCCTGTCGCCTACAGAATTCAGTACAAAACTGCTCTCATTACACATCAATGCTTACACGGAACTTCACCAGATTATCTGAAGGATATTCTTATTCCATACTCATCCACCCGGTCGCTGCGGTCACAGAACAGCAATCTCCTTCACATTCCGAGAACCAAATTAAGGACCATGGGAGACCGGGCTTTCAGTGTGGCTGCCCCCCGCCTGTGGAACTCTCTTCCTGACTGTCTAAGAGCCCCACAGTCTGTGGTTGACTTTAAGAGCGGCTTGAAGACCTTTCTTTTCGACCAAGCATACTCTACCTCCTCATGATTCTACTTTTGATCTTAGCTGATATTGTTATTGATTTTAATTGTTTTATTATTTGTTTTATTGACATTTAATTCTGTTGCTCCTTGTAGCACTTTGAGATTTTCATTAATGAAAAGTGCGTTATAAATTGAATTCATTATTATTATTATTATTAACAAGTAAACCAATTTTGACAAGACATGTTGTTACAGAATTCAAAATACATGATTATGAAAACAACATTGATCCAGACAGTAATTTATTAGACAAAACTAACAATTGTAAATATTATACAGAAGAACAACTGAATATTTCTGTGGACTTTGATAATTTTTCACTTATTCATTTTAACTGTAGAAGTCTTCAATGAATATCTGAAAACATTTTGAAATCACTATCAAGTAATAGCATTATCTGAAACTTGGTTAAGTGACAAATCTACAGATTTTGATATGGAAGGGTACACTCTGTTTTATACAAATCGAGTGAAGAACAAAGGTGGCGGTGTTGCACTGTATGTTCATAGTTCCTTGAGATGTGAAAAATTAGAATGTATGTCATTTGCCTTGGATGATGTGATGGAATGTGTTACTGTTGAAATAGAGATGGAGAAAACAAGGAACATTATTGTAGCTTGTGTATATAGAACACCAGGCTCTAATATAGAATATTTTAGAGAAAGATGTGAAAATCTCCTGGATGGGCTAAATGAAAGGAAAACCTGGTTACTATGTGGAGATTTCAATATTGATCTATTAAAACAAGGAGAGCACAAAATGACCACAGATTTTGTTGATGCAATGTCCAGTAGAAGTTTATATCCAGTGATTACTCAACCTACCAGAATCACTAGCACTACTGCAACATTAATTGATAATATTTTTACTAATGAAATTGGAAAGGCTATTTACAGTGGGGTACTCATAAGTGACATAAGTGATCATTTACCTATATTCATAGTTCATGATAGTAAAATAAAAAAACTAGTAAAGTTGATGAAATAAGGCAGGTTAGAGTCAGATCTGATGAAACAATAAAGAAATTCTGTAATGATCTGTTAAAGGAAAACTGGAGTGGAGTATATGTGAATGATGTGAATGTAGCATATGAAACATTTTTGCAAGTTTATAAATCATTATATGACAAAAATTGCCCAATATTAATGTGTCACAAAAATAAAAATGTCAATGCAAAACCCTGGATGACCAAGGGACTGTTAAAATCTTGTAAGAAGAAAAATAAGTTGTATAGAGATTTTGTCAGATTTCCAACTAAACTTAAAGAGATGAAATACAAGGTGTATAAAAACAAATTGACAACATTATTAAGACAAGCTAAGAAAGATTACTACAATTTAAAGTTGC
This sequence comes from Garcialebias charrua, assembly GCA_038048925.1. Taxonomy (NCBI): domain Eukaryota; kingdom Metazoa; phylum Chordata; class Actinopteri; order Cyprinodontiformes; family Rivulidae; genus Garcialebias; species Garcialebias charrua. The sequence goes on from JBBPBX010104650.1 coordinate 6,273, forward strand.
GAGGGAGCAGTGGTGATATGAAAAGAACGTGGAACATTTTGAATAGTATTGTAAGACCTAATTATACTCATTGTCTTGAAAAACAGTTTTTTAAGGGAGAAACAACCTTGACGGAAAAAAATAAAGTGGTGAATGAATTTAATTCCTTCTTTGTAAATATAGGGCCAAGTTTGGCTTCTTCCATTAAGACAAATGATATTCAGGGTAGGCAGAGTGGTAGTAGAATTTCACAGTCAATGTTTCTTGGAGATATAAGTGAACATGAAATTTTAAATATAGTAAGGAAAAGCAAAACTAAAACATCTGTTGATAGTGATGGAATTGATATGATGATCATAAAAAAAACTATTGACTTTATTATTAAACCATTTAACCATTAAACCATTAAACCATTTACTTATATTTGTAATTTGTCAGTCCAGAGTGGCATATTTCCAGAAAAAATGAAATTAGCAAAAGTTATTCCAATATTTAAAAATGGTGATAGACATAGTTTTGACAATTATAGACCGATCTCAGTGCTCCCCCAGTTTTCTAAAGTGCTTGAAAAATGGTTTGTCCAGAAATTAGATGGTTATATTGTAAAGAATAACTTATTGAGTGAGAGTCAATATGGTTGCAGGTGTGCCCAACCAGTCGCTCGCGGGCGACCGGTCGCCCGCCAGCTGGTTCCCATTCGCCCGCGAAGCGCAACCTGTCTAACAGCTGACGAGCCGGCTGTCAGCTGTTAACAAGGTGAAATGTCCGCTGCTCAGCTTCATTCTAACTCTGGCAGAAGTGGTGGCGGGAGGAATGACTATATTCCAATGCGCAGCAACACTTTCCTCAGCCCTCCCCATCTTGTATGCTCACAGACATAGTCTCGCGAGTTTTGGGTGCGGTGACTAACGAGACTTTAGGTTCAGCAGTGGAGCTCGGTGCGTGAGAGCGCTATGGAGTGAATGTCAGTACGCAGTAAATATGGAAGGCAAACTAGCGAACAAGCAAAGGAAAACTTACTATTTTTACACAGAATGGGAGGAGGATTATTTTTTGTTTATTCTAATTCGAAGTCTATTTGCCTCATCTGTAATTCAATAAATAAAAACAAGCTCGCAGCCCAGCAATCGGTCTTCACTCGGCCCAGCACAAAAGGTAAAGATAGCTTCCTACCGTGTTAGCTGCATCCTGGCTCAACATAAGAAGTCTTTCAGCGATGGAGAAGTTATGAAAGAAGTGTTTATTGAGGCTGCAGATGCGCCTTTTCATGATTTAAAAAATAAAAGTGAGATCGTAGCTGCTATTAAAGACGTGCAGTTGTCCAGACAAACAGTGACACGGCCATGTGAGGGAATGGCTGTTGATGTGGAGGAGCAGCTAAAAAAGGACGTGGAACAACGTGAGTGTTTCTCTCTTCAGTTTGATGAGTAGCCTGTTACCAGCTACCTGTGTTATCCTTTTGGAAATGTTGATGTGGATGACATTGTGTCCAAATTGGTGTCCGTGTTTCAGCTGGACAGCTCTGGTGTTGAAAATCTGCAAAATGACATTGGGATCAAATCCAGAGCATCACCTTGCGTGGATGGAGAGTTCTGGAGTCTGCTGTCAGAAGAAAAATATCCTAACATCCGAAGATGTGCTTTGAACTCAACAGCACTTTTTGGATCTACCTACCTGTGTGAGTCTGCTTTTTCACACATGAAAATCATCAAGTCCAAAAACAGATCCACAATGACTGATGATCATCTGGAGACCTGCCTGCGCCTCACAACCACAGTGTCAGAAGTGCCACTAAGGTAGAGACACATTTATCAAGATTCAAGATTCAAGAGCATTTATTAACATTGCACCAATTTTCATCGATACAGCGTGATTATGTATTCACAGTCATCCAGGAGAGGGTTTTGAGTGTGAAAAGCTGCTGCCTAATCAAAACACATGACATGTTCTTCAGCGCGGCCTCTCTCATCCATCTCAGGATGAAGGTCAAAGGTGGGAAAACAGGGAAAGAAACCATGGGGGTTACAGCGTTGATATTAAAAAAAATGAATCACATTTTGTCTGCAAGACACCGCATGACCCAGTAAAAACCATATCATAAGCACATTTATGACAGTTACATGTTGCAGGTTGAAACTGAGGCAGGGAGGATCTGTCCATGATACATTCCGGATGCCTCCGATAACGCTCATAGAAAAGTTCTCCGGGGGGGGGGAGCAGACAAGACAAGAACAGCTTTTTTCCACAGTAGCCACGTCTCAGGAGAAATTAGATATCCAGCCTTTTCCAAGGCTGTTTCCAAGGGAGCCAGATAAGAATTACAAATATTTTCACATCAGGCACACATTGTAATTTCAGCAGCCTTCAGTCTGTAAGGGCGATTCTGTTCATATGATCCAATTCGGGACTTTTTTTTTCCACTGATCCAACTCTGACCTCAGATGTTGACCACAGCGACCCGAGTCCTAAGTCCAAGGGTGACCAGCTCACCCTCTGGATAAGCTCTCAAACAGCTGAATTCTGATGTTGACCACAGCGAACAGAGTCCTAAAACCAAGGTTGATCTGTTCACCCCCCGAATAAGCTCGCACACAGCTGATTTCTCGAGGTCACAGCGCAGACCAGACGTCGGGTGCTCCAGGCATTAAGTCCTGCTGAAGTCTCCCTCTTTTGCGATAGACCAGTGCTCCACAAATGCCAAAAAGGAAAGCGCTGCCATCATAACCAATATAATCCAAGATTCCAAGATTCTTCACCTCCACAGAGCACACCCAGACATCCACGGAATCCATGGCGGAATCCATGGCGTATCCTCCGTCACTCTGTGAGGTTGAAAAGGCTCCCCTTGTGCCTTCTTCTGTGGAAATCTTCTTGTAGAATCGAATGCCCAAACCTCCAATCCATCTTAATTTGCGTTCGAGGCGCTTTGCTGTGGAGCTGCCAGCAGCAGGGAGGGGGGGAAGGACAGGAGAGGGAAGGGAATGCGACTGCCTCCGTTGAGAGCAAGGTTGAAGGAATTTATTTTATACAGCTTGCACCAGATGACACCATCCTGCTGCACAGAGCAGCTGCCTAGTTTTGATATTTAGGTTTTATTGATGTTTGAAATAGTTGATGGAGATTTGTATGTCTGCACCTTTGTAAGTCACTTTTTGTAAATAGTGTAAATGAGGGAGTTTTCAGTTGTTTATTCGTTTCTTTAAAAAATATGGTGTGCTTTTCAAATATTGTGTTCTTTTACTTTGATAAAATACTTTAATTAAATAAAACTAGCAACACATTATGTTCTGTTTTATTTACTTTAAAGAAGTGAGGAGTAGAGAGATGAAAAATTATGTTTTTTGATACTAAGACTGGACGAGTAGCTCTCGGCAAACCGCCAACTTCAAAAGTAGCCCTTAGTTCAAAAAAGGTTGGGCACCCCTGCTTTAGAGCAAATAAATCTACATCCCTTGCATTATTAGAACTAAATGAAGAAATTACAGAAGCAATTGAAAGGAAACAATATACAGTGGGGATGTTTATTGATTTAAAGCTCCACTGACATCATCTTTTAACTTTCCATAAAATGGCACAACATATATATATATATTAAGATTGACCTCTGATCGTTTTTGCTAAAACAATGTGAAATGAATGAAAATTCCTCTCAAAAACAGTTTAAAATTAGCGCCATTTTTTTAACACGATAAATAGGGATTTCGCCGTCGCAGGATGATGACGTCATAACAAGAGACGTCTCTGCTGCGCACCTTGAAAACAATGGAGGAGCTACAAACTCGATCCGTCCAATTTAGCCATTTAAAAGTTAATATTTTAGCGGATTGTCTGCAGAGAAGCCAAAGTTATTTCCAGTAAACAGCAGGTTATAATTTTTTTTCAGCTCCTGCTGGTTTTTGGAGACTTTTCACTTCAGGACGTGAGCAGCTCTGTGAGGACTTACAGCATAGTTTCCACAGCACTGAAATGGTAATATATTAGTTAATGGTTCTAATAATTATTCAACATTAATTTATAGTTTAAAAAATTAGTCCCTTTTAAAATATCTGTTAAATATATTATTCTTTTATTTTATTTTGTTTGTGTTTTCAGGTTTCCAGGTCTCCAGTCCATCAGGCTCTTCCTGAACCACTAGTACAACCCAGACTTTCACATCACAGCAGGTAAGATTGCATCAACGAAAAGAATAGTACTCAACAATATTCTTTGATGTAAATCTGTTGATTTTCTGTGGTTCTGATGAGGGAAGTGACAAAGTGGATGCAGCATTCAGCCCATAATAATAATAATAATAATAATAATGAATTCAATTTATAATGCACTTTTCATTAATGAAAATCTCAAAGTGGTACAAGGAGCAACATAATTAAATTACAATAAAACAAATAATAAAACAATTAAAATCAATAACAATATCAGCTAAGATCAAAAGTAGAATCATGAGGAGGTAGAGTATGCTTGGTCGAAAAGAAAGGTCTTCAAGTCGCTCTTAAAGTCAACCACAGACTGTGGGGCTCTTAGACATTCAGGAAGAGAGTTCCACAGGCGGGGGGCAGCCACACTGAAAGCCCGGTCTCCCATGGTCCTTAATTTGGTTCTCGGAATGTGAAGGAGATTGCTGTTCTGTGACCGCAGCGAACGGGTGGATGAGTATGGAATGAGAATATCCTTCAGATAATCTGGTGAAGTTCCGTGTAAGCATTGATGTGTAATGAGAGCAGTTTTGTACTGAATTCTGTGAGGAGATTCCCCGCAACGTGCACGCAGGACACTTGGTGACTAAAGTCAGAGCCTACGACGCTGATATAGGATATAACGGCTGGCTGCTGTTCTCCCTGCAGGAAGTGAGTGACCACAGTCTGTTTGGTTTGGACCGCTACACAGGACAGATCAGAACCCTCCGCTCATTCACAGAGACAGACGAGGCTGAGCATAAACTGGTCATACTGGTCAAAGACAATGGCAACGTTTCCCTGTCAGCAACAGCTACTGTCATTGTCAAAGTGGTGGAGCCCAAAGAGGCTTTTGCAGCTTCTGATGTTAAAAGTGCAGCAACAGATGATGAGGAGAATAATGTGACTTTTTACCTCATCATCACTTTGGGCTCAGTCTCAGTTCTGTTCCTCATCAGCATCATCGTGCTGATTGCAATGCAGTGCTCCAAATCCACAGACTATACTTCTAAATATCTGCAGGAGGCTAATTATGATGGGACACTGTGTCACAGCATCCAGTACAGATCTGGAGACAAACGCTACATGTTAGTTGGACCCAGGATGAGTATAGGATCTACTATAGTACCTGGAAGTCATGCAAACACACTGGTCTTACCTGACAGGAGGAAAACATCTGAGGAGGTAAGATTCCTTTAACATTTTGAAAAACTTCCTTTTTCGTGTGTGGGCTATGGTGCGCAGTGTTTTTCTTTGCTGCTTTGATTCATCTC
>JBBPBX010104651.1:0-11697 GCA_038048925.1 Garcialebias charrua
GTTCCCCCTGTGTCGGGAGCGCGCACTGCACCCGAGAGGCGGATCCGACCGTCTTCAAGGCGCATCTCTCTGTGAAACGAGTCCACACTATCTTGTCACGGTTATAACTCATTTTAATACTCCTGGTGATAAATAAATATAAACCCTCCACTAACAAAATAAACCTGGTCTTGTGTGGGGTGTTAGAACCTACAGCTTTTTTTATTTTTTTTATCGCTGACAGAATCTAGATTTGGTCATGTAACCTGCCAAATACAAATTTTAATAATAATACAAATTATCAGTCAGCCACCAACACATCATATATATTTATAATTTTTATTACTAATATTAAAGGATGGAAGCAGCTGTTAGCAGGACAAGAAAACTTCCTGCAAAGATAAGTGTAGGCTTTCTGGTAGGCTAAATCTCGTTCAAAATTAAAAATGACTGGAGAAATTTTTTTTCTAGCTGCTATTTTTGTTAGTTAATGTCTGTTTTTTCCATTATTTGAGAGAAAAAATGATTTTAGAAATAACAAAGTCAGAGTCAGAGATTCTTTATTGTCATTTGCACCACATGTGGTACATGTGATGAAACGAGATTATGTACACAGGGTCCCAGTTACATCCAACAACAAAATGTAAAAGAAGAACAGTAATAACATCTAAGATATGAACTAAGAAAAACATCAACTAAAAATACACTAAGCACTAATGTCATAGAAAAACATTACTCCAAACAGCAGCTGTGTGAGCAGATGTGCACAATGAACATAGCAACATGAACCAGATCAGCAGCAACATGATGTGATATTTCACAGTGATTATTCTTATTATTTATTTATTCATGAGTCTAACAGCCTCAGGGTAGAAGCTGTTCCTCAGTCTAGTTGTTCTACACTTGATGCTCCTCAACCTCCGTCCTGAAGGGAGTGGGTCAAAGAGTGTGTGTGCTGGGTGAGTGGGGTCTTTTATGATGCAGGTGGCTCTCTTCCTGCATCTGGAGGTGTAGATGTCTGTGATGGTGGGGAGACTGACTCCAACATCTTCTGTGCAGCCTTCACCACTCTCTGCAGAGCTTTCCTCTCTTCAACTGTGCAGCCTCCATGCCACACGTTGATGCTGGAGCACAGGATGCTCTCCACTGCACACCTGTAGAAGGAGGTGAGGACTGGGCTGCTCAGACCAGCTCGTCTCAGCCGTCTGAGGAAGTAGAGTCTCTGATGACCTTTCTTGATCAGGCTGGTGGTGTTGTTGCTCCAGCTGATGTTATCATTCAAGTGCACACCCAAGTATTTGTAGGTGGAGACCACTTCCACTGCAGATCCTCTTCTGTTCAGTGGGGTGTGGGTGAGTTTGTTCCTGTGAAGTGGATACATGTTTTTTTTAAATCTATTATAAAAAGCAGTGTTTGAGTTGTTACACTGTTTAATATATAATTGCCAGATTCACTCACATGTTGTCACAACTGATGGTAAGGCTGGTGCACCTCTCTTAAGACCCTACCGACTCTGGTTTCTCCAGCATGTATCCCAATAGATGACAAGTATCCCGTCATAAATTTCCGTCCGTAGGATGGTCCTGTCAAACACACACACAAATGTAAAATGTTATCTGATGTACTGCGGTCAAACCAGTCAACATTAGCTCTCTCTTAAAGATTTGTGTGGCTCATACATGGTGCATTACAATAAGAGAAACAGAAAGTGCCCCTGCAGTCAAGAAACAATGAGAGAAAATGAGATTCATATTTATAAACAATATACAATTATGCCATACTTATTACTTTCACATACCTATAATATATCAAGAATAAATATGTCACAGTTTTAGATTTTGTATAAAAGAGCAAGTCAAAGTGCCTCTTTCAGTTTGCTTTTCTATGACCTCTATTCAAAATTCATATTTCATGTTCAGTGTTACAAAGAAGAAGTTAATATTTATTTGTTTGATGGCTGTTACTATTTTTTCCTGAAAAGGTGCTTACGATCGAGATGTATATATATATATATATATATAGTATATATATATATATAGTATATATATATATATATATATATACTGTATATATATATACTGTATATATATATACTGTATATATAAACACCTTTTCAGGAAAAAATAGTAACAGCCATCAAACAAATAAATATTAACTTCTTCTTTGTAACACTGGACATGAAATATGAATTTTGAATAGAGGTCATATATATGTGTGTGTGTGTGTGTGTATGTATGTATGTGTGTAAGCATATATACACACACACTTTTGTTTAATCAATCAACATTTTCAATAGAAGTTATAGATAAGCAAACTGAAATTAGCATTTTGAAGTACTTTGAATTGCTGTTTACCCCAAAATCTAAATTAAAACTATGACATATTTATTCTGGATGTATTATAGGTACGTGAAGGTAATAGGTACGAGATAAATGTAAATGTCTAATAATTATGCCTCTCTCATTATTTTATATATTTTTTGGCCTGCAAGAGGACCCCTGCTGGTCCATTACTGTAACGCACCATGTTTACACACAATTCCTAGAGAAAGCTAACGTCAGCTAGCTTGTATTTACAAGTTTCGCTCATTTTATCGCAGTATATTGTCCATAAACTTTGATACATACTTGGTAAACTGAAGAAAGTACAGAACGTTCCAAATCAGCGTCCAACACGTTGTTGTGTCTTTACAAGTTGTGCTCCTTACAAAACCTTCTGACACTCATTACCGAGTAATGTGGAGCTCCATGGCGACGCAAAACATTACTGATTTCAGAGTGTGGTTTTCCTCTCTCAAACAGTTCGATAATCAATTCAGAAAACGGTTCAAGTGCAGCCATTGCCTATTATTTAGGAATGGTTTGTTTTTATGCCGTCTTTCTTCTCCGCTGTTATTCTTTGGCGACTTCCGGTACGTCATTTCCGGTATCGCTACAAATTAAAAGAACAACTGTACTTACGCAAAAACCAAATCGCACCCTTTTTTTATATTTGCAATTTCTGTTTTTCTAATTTCGTTTTAAAAACGAAATAACGAAAAAACCGTTTAAAAACCGTTTTTGTAATTTCGTTTTAAAACGAAATTACCAAATAACCAAAGCTTGTTCGGTTATTTGGTTTTTATTTTGAAACGGAATAACGAAAGAACGAACCATACACGGATTGATGATGACCCACTTTCCTAGGAGCTCCACGGGGATCAAGGTCTCGCTTGAGGTCCACCCAGTGAGACCTAGGGTCTATAGGAACAGACCACGCAAGCCCAGAAACTTCTCAGGCCTAAAGCAACAACTCCTGGGGAGACTATTGCACGGGGCGATACACCTTAAACTCGGCTCCTTGACTGAACCAAGGCCCATCAGAGATCTCAGGAAGAGGCTGATGGAGGTACTCACACCCATCCTCTTTGAACTCGACAGGGTGATCTGGTCCCATCTCCATCCACCAGGGAGAGACTCTCCCCTGGTAACATTAACTGTTGGAGAGGGGCCACACTGTAAACCCAAATTAGTAATCATTACTAAAGCAGAATGTGGAAAGCGATTGCGAGGGGATCTCCAGTTTTTACAAAATCAAAAACTAAACAAATCAAGCTCTGTTTACATAAAGTCTTGTGTCCAAGATAATCTTGTGCTAAAAAAGTCAAGTTTTTAAAACCATTGTTTACGAGTAATTAACTCAACCATTAATCATATATATCAGTAATCATTACCCATGATGATCAGTATTTGTTTCTCATGTTTATCAGTATTCATTTCTCATCTTTTTTAGTTAGAAATACTAAATGTAAATAATAATAAATTAGATTTTTTTAACATTACACAATAATTGTCTGTATACTACCTGTTGTTTCTTACACAAAAAATGACAATTTAATTTATTTTTCACAAATTTATTGCAAAAATAGTGCAATAGTAACATTTTAAACATGTAAATCTGAGTACACATTTCACCATGTTCAAGAGTTTAAACTTTAGTACAAAACTAAATCTGAGTAAAGTGCTAAGTCAATACAATTCTGCATTTAAGCTTTTACAAAAATGGATTTTCAAACATTTTACCAAATTAACCATTTTACTTTGATAGGTGAAATTAAGAATGTTAATATCTTGTGCAAAGGGGAACATGCATAACATCTTATGATCTGAGGTACCCTTTATCATTTACATCATTAATCTGGTCAAAAGACTAACATGGAACCCTTCAATGGCTTCGACAGGTAAATTGTCTAAAAAAGTGTCCGTACAGTTCTTTTACTGTATTTGGAAGCCTTAATGATTAAAAAAAAATTCTAAAAAAATTAAACATTAAAAAAATAATAATAATTAAAAAAATTAAAAATAATCTTTTTTTGACAAAAAAAAAATAACTAGCATGGTGGCACTAACAATTGTTTAAAACAAGTAATGATGAACAGGAACGTTTCTGTGTAACAGTTACATTACAACACTTGTTCACATTATGTTTGTATTTGAAAGACGGCTACAAACTAAACTTCAGCAGTAAAACAAACTTCTAGCTGCTAAATAGGATTTTTTTCCCATCTAACCAAAAGTACAGCACCTGCAACGTTTTTACACAAGTTGAATTTTCTGTTTGAATTCTCAGCTTCAACTCAATACTTCCCAAATGGGGAAGAAAAAAAATACAGTACCTGTTGAATGAACAGGAGGGTACAGTATTTCTGATTTTCTTTGGGTAGTTTACATGGAGTTCATATGTGAGCCTAAAAAGGAGACTCACAGCTTCTGGCAGGGTCATGAGCTTTTCCACAAAAAATTTCACCCTCGTTGACGATGTTCAGGCTCGCCGGGTGAAGATCTGATGTTAGGGGAGACACCTTCAGGATTCAGCAACAAGGTCCCAACGTCCATTTGGCCAAAGAACTCATCACCATCCTAAAGATAAACAAAAATAATTGCCATAAATAAAACCATTAGGGAATAAAATTGCTGAACTACAACAGACCACCATGACAAAACAGGCATTGTATCAAATACAGTTTATGCCAACAACTACTGTCTGGTCAAGCATTTTGAATTTTTCTAACAATAAACATTGTAAAATCAGTATTGGTCTAAGGACTATTTGAGAGATCTTCTTGGTCCATTTTGTCACTATTTGACTGAAATAGGAAAACTTCTAAATTGGTTGTTTTTATATAATGATATTATTTAATATGGGACCATCGCAGTCGTCACTGCACATAAACACAGGGTTAGTCAGGGTGTGCTCATGAAGGACAGAATAAAATTCTTGCAGCAGGTCTTTTACCACAATCCTTTAGAATTTCATACAAATTTAAAAAAATAAAAAATAAAAGAAATTAGTGTGCTGTTCAACTGGAGACCAAATGACCATTAGAATATTATGTGTACCTGCTTATTAGTAAAGTGTGCAGGCCAGCGTTTCATCAGAAGGCTTGGTGGTGATGTCTCCACATCATCCCTCCAAATGTTAGGTCCACATTGTGTCTTGTCTTCTATTTGGCAGAAAATAGAAGACAGAAAATTGATAGATATGTTGAAGGGAAAAGTCTCATACACACAAACAAAGACACACACAGACAATTTGTTTTGACCCAGTATTACCTTCATTTTCTGCAAAAGCTGTGCCAAATGTTCAGCCACGTTGCCCCTCATTTCCATAAGACTGGTGGTGTGATCATGACGGACAGAATAAAATTCCTGCAGCAGGTCTTTTTCCACAATCCTTTAGAATGCATACAAATAAAAAAAAAAAAAAGAAATTAGTGTGCTGTTCAACTGGAGAGCAAATGACCATCAGAATAATATGTGTACCTGCTTATTAGTGAAGAGTGCAGGCCAGCGTTTCATCAGAAGGCTTGTTGGTGATGTCTCCATAATGTCATCCCTCCAAATGTTAGGTCCACATTTTGTTTTATCTTCTATTCGGCGCACAAATCCAATATTGCGGTTAGACCAAAAAGAAAAGAAAAAAAAAAGAGAAAATAATTTAATGAACTAACACAGAATATAAGCAAAATTCACTATATCACCAGGAATTATTGTAAGAACCAACAGCCCTTGGTTTGAATAATCCCTGTCGAAGTAAAAAAAATATTAAACCATGCGGTAAATTATTCTGTATGCAACAGGAAGCTAGCATAAAGCTAACTGCTAACAGCATTAGCTCTCTGTGAGGGCAATTAGTTCTTGTTTGCTACAGGCATTAACTACCGGTACTAATTCAATCAGTCCCGAAATAACAACAAAGGATGATCAACTACAAAGTACTGTAGCTATAATTTAGGGCAAAAATGATGCAGTTGACACTCCGGTGAAACATTAGCTATCGTTAACATGAGCACACAAAAACGTTATTTTACTAGCAAGTACAATAAAAACGGAATAAAATTTGAGCACTTAACATGTGTCAATAAACTGTTACATCAACCAGACTGACCTGATTTCAGCACTTCGTCACAGTAATGAGATTTTGCAGCAAACAGTCAGGAGAAACATGCACTGGGCACCACTGGGCTCACGGTTCTTCTTCATTTTTTTCTTCCTCTTTGTGCACCAGGCAGGTGACGTGTTCACTGACAAGCCCCGCCCCAAACCGGTAAAAACATGTAAATGAGAGGTGTCTGCACTCAGAGCCATTAGTAAAGCAGATACTCATATGGAGTAGTGTACAATTCACATATTGTATAGTAATGGTCCCGCCTTTTGCAAAATAACAAAAAAATTAGTAATAATAGCTTGACTTATTATGTAAATGAAAATTTGGGATTACAATGCAGATGTTACTACCTCAACCCCACTGCCTCCTGTGGAAGAACTGCTGGTGCCCCAGGACCCCTCTCCAGGTTCAATCGGAACCACAAACAGAACTTCTGCCAGTTTATGAGGATTGGAATTCCTTCACTCTACAGAATAAAATCCACCAGATTCGCCTTCAAACTGATAACCCTACAGAGAATAATGACATTATTGTCATCGAAGATGATGAGTCCCAGACAGGCTTCAGACAATTGACTTTACAGGAACTAGAGGATTTGAGCACCGGGGACGAGGAGCTCCAGGAGTTGGCTTCGGACCTCCTGGAGGCCGCAGAGTGGAAGCGTTGGCGGGCGGCCACCCCCTCCTCCAACACCCACAACATCCTCTTCCTGTGAAAAGTTAATATTATTCTTCAGTGGGTTTAATTGTAACGTTTTTCTACAGGTACACACTCATTGTAGTTAAGAACTTTTTGTAGGGTTAGTAATGTTTTTGGAATTATTCCACCAGCTACACAAGAGACTTGTTTGAGGTTGTACAGATTTATTTGGATTTTACTTTTTACCATGTTTTGGTTCATTAAAGAACATTTTTGCATTTATCTACAATCCCATCATCCTCTACTTGGGTACTTTATTAGAATTATAAACTTTGTTAGTATTACCTAGAAAAATGTGGTATAGGACCCGGAGGCCTCATGCCTAGGTTTGGGTTTGTTTGGTGTCAGCCATGTTTTAGGATGTTTAGTTTTTTGTTCAGAGCACATGCTTGTTTTGATCTTTTGGGCTTCACTCACGTCTGAGGAAGGTAAAGTAATACCGAAACGTCAGAGTCAGAGTCAGAGAGAATTTATTGTCATTTGCACCGCATGTAGTACATGTGTTGAAAACGAGATTATGTACACAGGGTCCCAGTTACATCCAACAACAAATGCAAGAGAAATACAATAATAACATCTAGGATTAACTAAGAGAGACATCACATCAGCTAGTAATACACTAAGCCCTAATGTAGTAGAAAAACATCATTATAAACAGCAGCACGAACATGAGCAGATGGTCACAGATGAACGCAGCAACAAGAAACAGAAACGTCACGTACGTTTTAGTGTTGAGCCTATTTTTGTAACAGTTTTTCCCAAATAAATTTGAAAACTTTGTGAATTGAAACTACAGTATTTGTTTTTTTAAAACAAAATTATAACTGACATCCTTTACCTGCCTACACCTGCACAAGAAGGAAGACCTACGCACAATGTTGCCTCCAGACAGTGTCGAACGCCGTGGGCATCGTCGAGGAGAGGGTCCCTCATCCTTCATCCCATTCTACTTTGAGACATCAAGGTAGACACTTCAGTGTTTATTGTTCATTAAGTGTGCTATGCCTGAGGAAGGCTCTTTAATAGGGCCGAAACGTCGCGAATAGCACACTTTTTCTTTTTTACTATCCTTTTAATTTTTTTTAACAAGAAGGTTAAAAGTTTTATAAAACCCTGTGATAATTAAATTTTAATTTTTTTAAAGGAAAAAGTCCAAAAAAAATGTTTCTCTCTTTCTCTTTTTCTATTCTTATGAAGGGACGGGAATATGAACCTGGCTGGACCAGGGTTCATTATAGAAAACCCAGACACTATGAAAAAGAGCGAAGACACCAGAGATATGAGCCTAGGGAGAGGAAGGACCGTGCACTCACCTTCTCCACTGGGAGAAGGATTCAATCCCCTAAACCTAACCCTCTCGAGGCCCCATTAACAATTGCAACTAAGTGGGCGAGAAGAAATCTGGGCAAACGTTTCTCTTTACGAACTGTGGAGGAAGTTAAAGAGCTACTGTCGAACTACGAGACGACGCGATCATCTAGGGCCCTAACGCCGTTGCACATCGATGACGCAACGCCCATCCAAAGACCCAATCTGACACAAAATCAGGAACATTCACCTACTGCAGCTGCTTCTTCTGGGCCCACTGAAAGCGCTGCTACATCTGAGCCCTCGCTGGATCGTCAGGAACGGCGACAGCTAACTGTTAGCACCGATGCTAATGTAAACAACCCACCCCAGCCGGTGACGCAACGTGCTCCCACCCCTCCCCCGTCCCACCACAGACCTACCGTCACTGCTGCAGGGACAATGACCGATCCAATCCCAACATCCTGGTCCCCCTCTGGATCAGAGACTGGAGACACCAGCCTGGACGCAGATCCTCCCCACGATCTGTAGCAAACAAGAACTGCACTTCCTCAGTGAGAGAGAGTCTCCGCCCACCAGCTTACGGGCACCAGCGGGGTTGGGCTGACCACGTCAGAGGCTCCGCCCAGCACCCTTCCACAGATGCAAACACAGGCCACAACTGAAGAGGATTTAATTTAATTTGCGTAGGTGATCTGAATCAGCCTGAATTGGGATCTCCTTCACTTCAGCCACACACTGATTGAGTGAACCCATAACAGACTCACCTTACAACGTAGACTGAAAACCACCACACAAAGAAGAATTGTCTTTCCAAACCAAGTTGCTCCTTCACCGAGTATAAACATTTCCACATCCAGCACCGTCCCCACTAACACCAGGGTAATGTCCTCATGTGTACTACAGTACACAAGAACTTTCAATAAAACACGTGACTGGTCCCTTGGCAAATTAGACAAAAAATGGGTCATCCTGGGTGACTCTAGCCTGGCCCTCGCCTTCCTGCACAGCTCCGCTCAATTCTCATTTCCCTTCACTGCACAGTCTGGGATTTGTCCCATAGACAAGGATTTCTCCGGTAGATTTTTGTTCGGACCAATCAGAGAACAGAAGGGGCGGAGTTTTTGGCCCCTAACCCACGCCCCCACCTGTCCCAGCGCAGCCAGCAGCGAGCATTCGCATGTTCTCATTCAAAGCGATGCAAAGCGATGCAGAACTGTTTTATATGTGACACAAATTTATTAATTTCCCCTTCTTAATCCCTTATCTGGAGTTTTCTTTTGTTTTTTTTCCCCAAAAGTCAAGTAATCGCTCCCTCCTCCTTCTCCTCCACCCTCCGTTGAGTGAAATGAACAAGGAGGAAATGGCTGAGGTTGTCACGAGAATTAAACTCGGGTTTTACGTTGCTGACCGAGTCCCATCAGATTTTCTGGTCTTTTGGTGAGCTGGACCAGCGATCCATGGTTTTATTTTATTTTATTAAAATGTTTTATTAACATATAAACACAGAATTTGCGCAGCGAGAGAAAAGCTGCAGGAGGCGGAGCAGTTGTCAGTCAAGTTCACCAGAGCACGGGGGGTGGCTCTGAGGGGAGGGAGCAGAATGCTTTCCCTGTTCAAAATATCCAATGGTTTTGTTCCTCAGCAGAGGCCAACGCCTCCAGCAAGAATCGTTTCTCTATGGAAAAAGTCCAGACCCTTGTCTGAAGCGAAGTGAAGGACAGGGTCTGGTTTTAACCAGGCTAGGGTGACTCTAATGTTAAAAAGTTTGCAGCCAATGACCTCTCTGACCTTGTAGTACACAGTTTTCCTGGTGCAAAGTGGAGGCATCTACACAACCTCTTCCTAAAGGTCAGGCCTATGCCTAAGGTTGAATGTTTGATTATCTTAGTGGGCATCAATAACAGACTACAGAGAGAAAAATACTCTCTGTTCAGTGAAGTTAAATTGTCTCTTAAAATGATTAAAAGTAAATGTCCTAATGCTACGATTTGAGTACCTATAATCAACTTCTCTAAACAACTATCCAAGAAAGAAATGGTGATGTTGAACCACGTGAATGGGTTCATACCTAAGCTTGACCTCTGTATTCCTCCTCCCGGGGACGATCTTTTCAAGGTTAAGAAGGACCAAGTTCACTGGTCAAAATTTACAGCCGATCACATGTTGGACCATTGGTATGACTTTGTAAAAAACCAAATTGCCCCAAAAACTCAATTAAAGTGGGGCCCAGAAATTGTGAATTTACAAATGAAAATGTTTATAACCTATCAAAACATTTTACTCTGAGTAAGGCACAAAGCTCCCTCTTAAGTAAAGGCTTGACTTTCATTCCCACCCAAGGCACTACTAATGACAAAAACAGGAGTCTTCAGACTAGATGTGACCTCCAGAAATACCACAGGAGGATTAAATTAGCTGTTTATTACCAGGATAAAACTATGGAAGCTCCCAATAATATTGGTTCTAAATTCACACCTGAATCCAACTGGACACCCCACGATGATTTACTTCCTCCAGAGGTCAGAACCTTAATTCAAAATGATCTGAAGTACTTTGATAAATATTACAGAATAAACAAAACAAAACCTAATTTAAGCCAAGTAGAAAACAGGGCCCTTAAGGAGCTAATAAAGAACAAAAATATTGTCATAAAACCAGCTGATAAAGGGAGTTCTATTGTAATAATGGATCGAGAACAATATGTTTTTAAGGCCAACAGACAGCTGCTCAACAATACATATTACCATAAAATAGACCAACCCATTTACAAAGAGACCATCCCTATGATTGTTAAAATTGTTCATGATTTATACACAAAGAAATTTATCAACGCCAAACAAAAAAAATATCTTATAGGCTCTTCAGAAGCAAGAATGAGAAAATTTTATTACCTAAAATACATAAAGAGCCCTCCAAATGGACTAAACCACATGAAATCCCTCCCGGGAGACCTATCGTCTCAGACTGCTCTAGCGAGTCCTATGGCAAAGCTGAATTCATTGACCATTGCTTGTTTCCTTTATCAACGCTACACAGTAGTTATTTGAAAGACACTTGTGATTTTATAGATAAAATTAAACATATAACCCTACCAGAGGGATCAATCCTATTCACGTGTGATACAGCCTCTATACGAACATTGACATCAATCAGGGTATTAATGCCATTAATAATGCATTTTTTAAATACCCTGACAGTTCTAGCCTGGCCCTCGCCTTCCTGCACAGCTCCGCTCAATTCTCATTTCCCTTCACTGCACATATATATATACATATATATATA
>JBBPBX010104652.1:0-11697 GCA_038048925.1 Garcialebias charrua
GCAGCCTCTGAATGCTCCGCCTCCACTACATGTCCTGTGGCAGCGGCGACAGAGCTAAGTGACAGAGCGAAGTTCTGTGATTATATGTTAATAAAACGTTCTAAAAAATAAAATAAAAACATGGAGCGCTGGTCCAGCACACCAGAACACCATGAAATCTGCTGAGCCTCGCGCAGCCACGTTGAACCCGAGTTTAATTCGCTCGTGACAAATTCATCCATTTCCTCATTTCAGTCAGTGGAGGAGGAAGCGATCACTTGACTTTTGGCAAAAAAAAACAAAAGAAAAGTCCAGATCAGGGATGAAGAAGGGGAATTTAATACATTTGTGTCACATACAAAACAGTTTTGCATCGCTTTGCAATACTTTGAACGAGAACCTGCGCGGCCGCTGGGGGCTGGGACTGGGGCTGCGGGCTCGCTGCGGGCTGGGAGCGGGGGGCGTGGGTTAGGAGCGTGAGAAGTGAGAAGCTCTGTTTTTATTGGCTGGTTAAAAACTCTGTTTTTATTGGCTGGTTAACGGCGGGTCACTGTGGCTTTTTAGAAATGCTTATTTACCACCTGGAGAAGCAAGGGGACTATAGTTTTTTTTTCAGAGATTACTTTGTCTAACATCAGTCTGTCAGGAGATAGTGACAGAGTGAAGAAATATGTTAAAAATATATTTTTAGAAAACTTACAGACTGCACTACAGAAACTGCAGACTGCAGATTTAAGAAGAACTTGTTTAAACGACATTTGTGTTTGTAGCTTAATACTGACTTTCATTGTTTTAATGTCAGACTAGCCTGGTTAAAACCAGACCCTTGTCCTTCACTTCGCTTTGTACTAGGGTCTGGGACTTGTCTCATAGACAAGGATATCTCCGGTAGATTTTTGACCGGACCAATCAGAGAGCAGAAGGCGGAGTTTTGAACGACGTCGACTGACGTCGTCAGTTAAAATGGCTGCCGCCACGAAGGAATTTTCATGAAAACAAGGTAAAAAACTATTATTTCTTTGCTGAGAAAAATATATTTCTTAGCTGACGTTATATCAGAAGTGTTCCTGAGCAATCAGAGAACAGAAGGCGGAGTTTTGAACGACGTCGACTGACGTCGTCAGTTAAAATGGCTGCCGCCACGAAGGAATTTTCATGAAAACAAGGTAAAAAACTATTATTTCTTTGCTGAGAAAAAATATATTTCTTAGCTGACGTTATATCAGAAGGTTCCTGAGCTTAACAGTTCCTAAATCAATTCACGAAATGGTCAAATCTGCTGGATTTAAATAGTTTCGGTTTGACATTTTCCAAACAGCCTCGGGTGCGCTACGAAAATAAATGATAAAAAATCGAATTTTATCTCAAATGTTTAATCTAGGCCAACAGTCAGTAAATTAGAGCCATATAATTACACACTGGTAGCAGAAAAAATATCCACCGAGTGGTTTCTGAGCTATTTATCTGAATAGCCTGGCCTCGCCAGGCTAAACTAACAAAACTCCGCCTTCTGTTCTCTGATTGGTCCATTCAAAAATCTGCCGGAGAAATCGTTGTCTATGGGACAAGTCCCAGACCCTAGTACAAAGCGAAGTGAAGGACAAGGGTCTGGTTTTAACCAGGCTAATGTCAGACATACTGAGCAGGTTCGCTTTAGCACCAGTATCCAATTACATGGGAATAATAGTGCCATTAATTTGCAATGGTGCTATCCACTTACCGGTATCTTCTCGGATAACATGAATTGTTTCTTGTGGTTTATCTTCACAGTTTACCAAACCAATAAAAAATGTTTCATTCAGATCAGTATCTTCAACCAAATTAACAGACCTTCCTTTTCTTTTTGAAAAGCACTGCTTGGCAAAATGTTTTTTCCCCCCCACACTGAGAGCATTGCTTGCCATACGCAGGAGATTGTTTCAGCTTGTGTCGAGAACCACATCTCTTACATTTGAACATCTCATCATCCATGCGTTGCACAGCTCGTTGTCCTCTGCGATGTTGTCCTCTGCTTGAAATTGCACCAACCACTACAGATTCACTGATGCTGGCCGGGTTGTCTTCTACATTGTTGAAAGTCGTCATGTGCATCCGGGAGTGTTCACTAGCTTGCCAAATCTTTATAGCTCCTTCCAAGGTAAGCTCCATTTCTCTCAACAGCCTTTCTCGGATCTGCTTATCTGCCACACCAAACACTATCTGATCACGAATCATGGAGTCTTTCAATGTGCCAAAGTTGCATGTCTGAGCTTTCAACTTCAGATCAGTCAGAAAACTATCAAACTGTTCATGTTGATGCTGCACACGAGATCGGAACACATATCTCTCGTATGTTTCATTTTTCTTTGGTGAACAGTGTCTATCAAAATAATCAAGCACATTCTCCAACTTGTCTTTGTTCCCTTCATTATCAAAAACAAACGTGTTGTACACTTCAATGGCTTGTGAACCTGCTATCATCAGCAGTAATGCTACCTTTCTGCTGTCTGGCTCCTCATCCAGTCCCATGGCCTTCACGTACAGCAGAAACTGTTGCTTGAAGTCCCTCCAACTTTTGACAACATTGTCGCTCAGCTTCAAATTCTCTGGTGGCTTCAAAGAATCCATGTTCCTTACTTGTTAGTGATCCAATCTGGTTACTTTACTCCTGACACCATGTTGTGTTCCGTTTAATACCACCAAGAGAGCCCAAGATATTGTTTGAACACCACTTTATTCTGCTGTGTCACACCTGACAACAATCAAGTCATCTTCACTTATATACTTTTTTACTCCACCATGTAACCAAGAGTTATACTGACACCTAGTGGCTAAACTGTTACATCATCATATCATGACAGCTTGCTGACGGATAAAACAATTACATGGTTACAACATGAAAACAGCACCATCATCTTTAACAGCGGAGTGGAGCATTAAACGTGAAGTTGCAGCTCCGAGTGGTTTTACAGCCTCCTGCTTCCTTAAAACAAACCACGGGTCAGAACTCATTTAGCTGAGCTTTATGAGAAGAGCAGAGAGAGGTGGCAACATTAATAAATCAGCAGTTTATCATATCACTAAAGACACAATCCTTAGCGGCTAACAAGACGGCTAACACTTTAGCTGTCTTGTTCCACAGCTGAGACTGACTGTGTGGGTTCCAGGGAGGGAATGTCACATGTCTGACACTCTTCAACCGCCAGGTGGAAGGGGTTGAACCGGCACATTCTCTCCTCTGCTGGCAGAAATGCGCACGCGGGGCAGGAGAACTGTGGCTCCAGCGCCTGCTGAGCGTGGGCAGCTCCCAACCAGGCCTCGCATATGGGATGCGGGTCGGTCGATAAGATGTACCCCGTCACACACACGGGGCAAATCTTGAAAGTCGTTCTTGAATTCATTGGAAGTCTTAGTGTCGTACGTCGTGAAGAAAAATCGGGAGCAGAACCTCGGTTCAGGGGTGCTTCATAGTGGATCGAGGGGCGGGCCCACAGCAGGTGGGCGTGGACTACAAGTCTTCAGTGTGGCGCGAAGGGATAAACCCAATAGCGTAGCTTTTAAAGGGCGGAGCTTACACGAAATAGAGCTGAATGCAATGATGTGGAGATGGCAAATGTCAATATTTTATTTGTAATAGAACATAGATGACAGATCAAAAGTTTAATCTGAATAAATGTAACATTTTAAAGGAAAAATATGTTGATTCAAAATTTCACAGTGTCAACAAATCCCAAAAAAGTTGGGACATCTAGCAATAAGTGGCTGGAAAAAGGAAATTGAGCAAATAACGAATAGCTGGAAGACCAATTAACACTACGGTACTTGGGTCAATTGACAACATGATTGGGTATAAAAAGAGCTTCTCAGAGTGTCAGTGTTTCTCAGAAGCCAAGATGGTAAGAGGATAACCAATTCTACCATTGTTGCGCAGAAAGATAGTGCAGCAATACCAGAATGGTGTTACCCAGTGTAAAATAGCAAAGACTTTTAACTTATTATCATCACCCATGTAGGGCTGCAACTAACGATTATTTCAATAATTGATTAATCGGCCGATTATTTTTTCGATTCATCGATGAACCGGCAAAAAAAAAGGAAACAAGTTTTAATTATCTCTTTATTCCAAAATTTGACTGACATATCAAATCGCACAAAAAACAGGTTGCTACTTGACTATTCTGTTAGTAAAATATTGAATAATTAAAAAATAAAGTTAGTCAGCTTCAATAAAAAATAAATGTACACAAACATATATACAAATGTATGATTTATACCTGCACAAAATGTAGCTACTTTGTAAAATGTGTTTTTGAGGGACAAGTGTAACCTGGATTAAAGGTGTGGATTGTTTTAACCTGGATGGGGCGGCTGTGGCTGAGTTGTTAGAGCAGTCGTCCTCCAATGTAAGAGTTGGGGCTTGGAATCCACCAGCAGTCACATGCCTGGTGCATTCACACCTAACAGCGTTTCAACGGCAGGAGCGTCCAGCTTACATGCAAAGTCAATGGGGGACGCGCTTCCAGCCGCGTCGGGCGTCACGTCACGTGCGTGTTGAGCGTGATGGAAAGCGTTTTTCCGTGCACGTGAACCCGCGTCAGCCTCCAAAGCACACGTTGATCTAGCTGAAGATTTCACGGTTCAAACGTTCAAACGCCGTTCAACTCTCCCTGATTGGTTGATCAGGGAGAGTCGGGGGGAGAAGAGAGGGGGTCAGGGGGAGAGGGGGAGAGTCCCTATGTGACGCGGAAACGATTGCGCAACTATGTGACGTATTGTTTGTGGGACACAGAAAAAACCCGCGGAGTCATGGACTATGGAAGAGAAACTCATTGTAGCTTTGTAGTGGTAATGGCAGTCGTCTCCCGATCGGAAAGTTGGCGGTTCGACTCCCGGGACCCGCACCATGTGTCGTTGTGTCCTTGGGCAAGACACTTAACCCTGAGTTGCTCCCGGTAGGACTGGAAAGCACCTTGCATGGTAGTCTGCCGCCACCGGTTTATGAATGTGTGTAGCATTCAATATATGTGTAGCACTTTGAGATTTTCAGTAATGAAAAGTGCGTTATAAATTGAATTAATTATTATTATTATTATTAGCTGTGTGTTCGCGACAAGTCCTTCACGACCAGTCAAGTCTGCTCCACAGAGACAGAAATAAAAAGCTCCTCGCCTGGCAAAGTGCAGTGAGGACTCGGTATACCGGTAAGCTCCTCCCACACACACCCCACAGCAGTTTCGCGTTCTGGCGTTCAGGTCTGGACACCAAGTGCGTCCACTTGCGTGCGTGACGAGCTTTTTGGAAGTTGAAACGCTGTTATGGTGTGAGCACACCGAACAGCTTTTCAGCAGCAGGAGCGTCCAGTTTACATGTAAAGTCAATGGGGGACGCGCTTCCAGCCGCGTCTTGGCGTCGGGCGTCACGTCGCGTGCGTGTTGAGCGTGCTGAGAAGCGTTTTTCCGTGCACGTGAACCGGCTTCAGCCTCCAAACCGCGCATTCAGCATGCTGAAGATTTTGCGGTTCAAACTTTGAAACGCCGCTCAACTCTACCTGATTGGTTGGTGTGTCAACCAATCAGGGAGAGTCGGGGGGGAGCTATGTGACGCGGAAACGAGGGGACGGTTGTGCGCAACTGTGTGACGTATTGTTTGTGGGACACAGAAAAAAAGCGCAAAGTTGTGTACAATGGAGGAGAAACTGATCGTAGCTGTGTGTTCCCATCCAGTCCTTTACGACCAGTCAAATGTGCTCTACAGAGACAGAAATAAAAATGTTGCCTGGCGTAGTGTCAGTGATGAACTCAATGTACCGGGTAAGTTTTGAATTGTGAACGTTTCACGTTTAGCCAGTTTAAGCTCTGCTAGCCGATTTGATTTTGATTTGATGTTTGTTCATTCATTATAAAAGAACAATACAAGACAGTTTCATCAGATACAAGAATACAAGTAGGATAAAATAAATGGAGCACAAAGAAGATGAAATCTTATTATATCTGCCCCTTATTTCACAGTTTGTTCAAACAATCATAACCTTCAAACTACATCACAAATTGGATAAAAATAAGAATGATTTCAGCTATCACAAAGTATAGCCAACACATTTAACGTTTTTCAATGCCTTTGTTTAGTGGAAACATGCAAGAAGAGGTGGAAGAGTCTCCGGGACACGAATGCAAAGGAAGTGAAGAAGGATCGAGACAGAAACCGGAGTGGTGCAGCCGCAGACATCACTGCAAAATGGAAATACATGGCGGCCATGTCCTTCATGAAGCCATTTGTCACGCCACGTCCAACCAGTGGCAACATGCAGGACAGGACAGATGTGGACAGTTACACGGAGGACCAGGCCGCTGTTGATGAGACACAAGACAAAGAGGAGGCTGATGAAGACGATTCAGCAGCATTCGAGGCCTCGTCCATTCTTGGTAAGTTGTGACTCACAGACATACTGCAATGTTGTTATAAATATTAAAGTTAAATAAATTGTTTATTTGTTATTTGATTCACAGAAACTATTGACGCAGGTGTGTTGGAGCTGTCTCAAACCGTATCTGCAGTGACAACTCCTGCTCCAGTGAGAACTACTTCTCCAGTCACATCATCCACCACATCTGTGATGCCAGCACCTTCGTCTGCCCCAGGTGTGACTCTCATCGTGCTTTTTCTGTAGATTTAGTGTCAAAAAACCACAGACACAAATACACACACAACTGATCCAGTGGTGGCAAAATCTCCCCCACTTCAAAACACACCCACACACACAGAACATATGTAAACTCATAAGAACAATTAATTGAAAGCTCATCTAACATTCAACACATGTACTGTGTTCTTTACAGGATCAGCGCAGAAGAGACCCCGTAGGGAGCAGGGACCCATGCAGCGGAAGGATTTTGAACGTGAGGTCCTTCAATTTTTGAATACAAGAAAAGATATGGCTGCCACACTGCCCCCACCACCACCTCCCGCCTGCGAAGTAGAGCATTTTGTGATGTCGTTGGTTGGTCCCCTGAAACGTATGCCCGCATTACAGCGTGAGAGACTTCAATATAAAATCTACACCATGGTTTATGAGGAGTCCACTGGCGACAGAGTGGGTCCAGTGACGTCCGAGGAAGGCTAATATAATACACACACACACATATATATATATATATATATATATATATATATATATATATATATATATATATATATATATATATATATATATATATATATATATAATTTGTTTTTTTTAGATAGCAATGTGTTTTCTACTTTTAAATAAATCTGTTTTCTACATAGAATTGGTGTGCGAGTCTTTACATGCGTAGGAGAAACTGGCTGGTGTAAATCTACATAAGAAACTTTACATTTCATGTAGCTAGCTTTAATATTGCAGGTTTGTTACTAGCACTTTCTGGCATTTGTATGATTTCATATGAATACAGTGGAACAGGGCAGAAATATACTATTTCTGTAAAATTTTGGTTTTAGTCTGCTATTCATTTTTTGGTCCTTTATGTTAATATTAAATGTTGGCACAAAAGTTTCCCCAAATAACAAATACAGTACTAGTTCAGTACGACTTCAGATAATCATTTTCTTACTTACTTAATAAAAAGTAATTATTAGAGATTATATAATGAAATGTAAGTTATATAAGGTATCACCATAAACCGGAAACAGTTGCGTTTCTGTTAATAGTCGTTTATGTATGAATACTTCTCTAAGTAAAACTAACCGAAAGACAGAACAGAAATTTATCACACAATTTTCATCTGGAATTTTTAATGCAATTATACACATTCAACAAATGAAAATGTGGATACGACAGTGCCCATATGGAAAAGATATATAAAAACCATATAAAAAACAAGTAACCTTATATCATCCTAAGTGTATGTTTTGTATATTGTACAACATATAAGGCTTGTATGATACATATAAGGCATATATGATTTACTCCTGAAAGTGGCACCTTTTGCATAGATTTCATACAATATATTAAAATGAATTTTACAAGAATCATATAAAAACTATGTATGTTGAATATAAAAACTATGTATGTTGAATATAAAAACAATATATGTTGAATATAAAAACTATGTATGTTGAATATAAAAACTATGTATGTTGAATATAAAAACTATGTATGTTGAATATAAAAACTATGTATGTTGAATATAAAAACTATGTATGTTGAATATAAAAACTATGTATGTTGAATACATGGAACTTATATTTCACATATATGTTTCATATGTTTCTCTTTTTAATTTTATACAATAACTTTGTAAAACACTTAAACTTTACATATATGAAGAAATACAATTACATATAAGTTTTTTGTATTGAAAGTACTTTTTTTAAGGAAATTGATGTCTTTAATTTTTTTTTGTTAATGGCTACCAACAAAAAGTATTTATAAAAAACGTATAGGAGTATGAACCATTTATATGCATAAATGACAGGTCAGCTTATGAGAATTGCATAACATTAAAAAATTACCTATTCTTATGGTTTCATGCAGTTACCATCAAATTTACATAATAAACACGAGTCACTTTAGAAATTGACAAATTTTTATTTGAACTTATAATGGTAACATGGTAACTAACATGGTAAACGAGATGAAAAAATTAAGCCTTTTAAATAGCTAAAAACTGTCAACACTTCACACTAACAAATTCACAGAACAATGCATTTAATCTCAATTAGACATTTTTACTTTTAGCGCGAAGCTCTGTGATCTTTCCATTGAGCGTGCTTCCACTGCTGGAGGGCTGTGTCCCAGGCCACCGCTCAAGAGTTGCACCTATGAACACAAAAGGGACATGGAAAAAGAATATCAGTACAATTGTTAATTTGAAAGAAACCAAGAAAAATCAACATTAGAAGGTTATTTACATGGGGAGTGGTGGCGCAGAGGTTAAGAAGGTGCGCTTGTGATCGGAAGGTCGCCGGTTCAAGCCCCGGTACCGACAACATCAAAGATGTGGGTGGGATAAGTGAAGCGGTCACACGTCTCATCTGCCCCACTCTGGGCCCTTGAGCAAGGCCCTTAACCCACACCATCTGCTCCCCCGGGAACCCTAGATATCAGCTCTCTGCTCCACACAGAGGACTGTGGTTGCTCGGTGGTCTGTGGTTGTGTCAGGAAGGGCATCCGGCGTAAAAACAACTGCCAAATCTTCGTGCGACTAGTTCGCTGTGGCGACCCCTAACGCAGGGAAAAAAGCCAAAAGAAGAAGAAAAAAAAGGTTATTTACATCAAGGTGTGGGGGTTAAAACATTTTATATCACTCTATATGTCTACTAAGAAATACCCTGATGCATGCTCAATAATCCAGGTAGAAAAATCTAAAAAAGCTAAGTCTGGTCCTCTGGACATTCAAACAACAAAACAAAAACAAAGCAAAAAAAATTAATAAAAAATGTAGAAACGTTTCGTCTTTCGTCCGAAAGACGTCCTCAGTCTGAGTTGCTGTATTAAGCTCAGTCTTATAAATAGCCCCCTCTCACAGTAGATCAGCCAACTGGTTGATCCACTGTGAGAGGGTGCTATTTATAAGACTGAGCTGAATACAGCACCTCAGACTGAGGAAGTCTTTCGGACGAAAGACGAAACGTTTCTACTATTTTTGTGTGCTTTGTTTTGTTTTATTTTTTGAATGTCCAGAGGACCAGACTTAGCTTTTTTAGATCTACTAAGAAATCCATTTCATAAAGTCAAGGCCCAGGTATAGCTCGGCGTTCGGGCGCTCGACGCAGTTCGAGTGCGAGGCACAAGCGTAGCCCCGCAGGGCACGAACGTGCAAAGCTCAAATTTTACGACTGCGTACGCGTGGCGCGTTGTCGTACAATAAACTGCCCGGCGACGGACTGTTTTGGATGTGACACAAATGTATTAAATTCCTCTTCTTCGTCCCTGATCTGGACTTTTCTTTTGTTTTTTTTGCCAAAAGTCAAGTAATCGCTTCCTCCTCCGCTGACTCCATGACTGAAATGATGAGGAAATGAATGAATTTGTCACGAGCGAATTAAACTCGGGTCCTACGTAGCTGCGCGAGGTTCTGCAGATTTCCTGGTGTGCTGTGGGCTGCAGGACCAGCGCTCCCTGTTTTTTTATTTATTTATAACTTTTTAATAAGATATAAACACAAAACACCACTGCGCTGAAGCAGCCGGCTCACCTTTTTTTTCTCCCCCCGACCTGTCAATCAATTCGGTAGGCGTGTCAGCAAATGATCAATCAGCGAACGTTTCTGCGCTGTGGCTTCTCAAATTATGTCAAGAATTTGGAGCGAAAACGCGAGAATGAACGTGAGAAAAAACGCAGAGCTGTGCCATTTAACGCGCGCGAAGGGAGCGGCATTCGGCCGAAAGCAGAGCTATACCTGGGCCTTAATGAACCAGACACAGTACACCAAACTGTTAATGTGTACTGTAGTCACACTCTGACACAATAAAAGTCTGAAAACTTACTGTAGATAGCATCCAGTTTTTTTGTCCAGAGGTAGACGAGCATCTCCTCGGCCTCGTTTCCCCCCTCGAAGATTGCTGACCAGCAGAGTCTCCGCAGGAAAGACTGCTGGGAGCAGATGCCTCACAAAAACTGTAGCCGAGTTTGCATTGGTAGCATAGGCCCAAGCCAGTTTCTCGACCGTCACTCCAGTCCCAGGATGGATCTCCACCTGTTTAATGGAGACATGCAAAAGGTGCATTTAGGATACTGTATAGTGATGAATGTTTTTATTCATTCTTTATTAACCAATCACCTTAGATGACAGGATATCCCTTGTTGATGGAATGACCGACTCGCATGGGGAGCTTGAGGGTGTAGGTCTGGAGAGGAACGGCAGTGAATCTGCAGATGATGGACCAGGCCTGGACTGCAGAGAACTTTTTGAGGTGGCAGTTGTGGTGTGTTCAGTTCTGAACTGTACCTCTTAGGATGTTCAGCTAGATTAATTACAGTCTTCATAGACTTTAGGAGTTCAGGCAGATCTGTACCAATTAGATAAAAAAATATTGTTCTTTATTACAAAGTTCAGTTTTGTAAAAACAGATTAAATTATTTGAATTTTATTGACTGTGTAATTGTTAAATGAGTGAAGTGATACCTTGAAAAACCAACTCCCTCAGTTTAGCATTCTCGTCTTTCAGTTCCTGGATCTGCCGCTTTAATTCAATCACTGTCTGACTTTCCTCATGTTGAAGGTCTGAAGGCGGAGTATCACTGTACATGGCGAGGAATTCCTCTGCAGGGTCCTTCCCAGTGAGAGCTTTTGGCTTCTGTGTACGCAATGATAAAGAGAGAACTGTCAGTATATTTGTATGATACCGAACTCTAAATAGATAAAAGAAAATTGATGTCACCTTGGCTTGAGTCAGAATCTGAGTCTCATCTGTATCCGAGCAGTCAGAATTGTGTTGGTATTTTAGAGGGCGGACAGATACCCTCTTGGTCAGCTCTAAAGGAATGGATGGGTGGAGCAATAAAAAATAAAAATAAAAAACAAACTCAAAAAGTGACCTCGTAAGTACTCACTAGCTTTGTTCAGTAGTTCTGTGGAGGCGTTGGATAGTTTGGCAGCTGGACACCTACACAGGTGATTTAAAGAAAAATAAGCATGCCCATTTTTAATAAAAGGGCTTACTAAAAAGGTCATTACTTTTGAAAGCGGAATTAAAAAATCTACATTACCTCTGACACGCTCTTCTTCATCAGAAGATGTTAATCCTGCAAAAAAAGTT